>VTPC01000018.1:47085-132381 GCA_011009095.1 Ignelater luminosus
AATTTGAACTCGGTTGGTCCAACTAGCGTGTATAATTGCATGAGATTCAGCAGCTACAAACGATACGTTTACATCGTAGAGAATTTCTTCTGCTTTGGAACGAGTCATTGCACAATAATATCGCGGTTTAGACCTTCTAACCAAGGTTTCTATTTTAGAAAATGCCGAAAAGCAATGTTCAGAGTTGTTGGAATTCGCCACTCAAAAATGTTTGAGGTGTCATGTTTTTGGATTTTCTTGCCAAGCTTCTTTGAGAGATATCTTTCTAGTGTAACCTTTTGCTTCGTATTCTTTGATCTTGCTGCAGTATTGTTTTTCTGTACATCGATCGTGGACTTGCAGGCAACCATCGAGATGTATCCACTATAATTCTATTTCGAATTGATTGAAACTTCTAATAGTGTCTTCCATTATCGGCTACTAGCAAGAAAGACTTCTAGCACGTGTAGTTAAAATTATGAAACACAATTATTTTTGAGATTGTATCTTAAAGACGTTCGAATTGTCAAATTTTATCTTAATATCAATCAATTATTTTTATTGCTATGTAGACAGATACAACAACTATATAGTAAACCTGTGGTATTAGTCTAGAAACGCAGGCATTAAATGGACTGCGACGTGTCAAATTTCTTCATTTTTACAAAAGACGCGCAAAAAAACGAGTTGTATCGTTTTATCTAGTTTTTTTCTCTTTCGTGTTTTTTATTCAGAATACGATGTGTGTATAAAATAGAATATTTTATGGTTAAAAGTTAAGATTCCAACATCAACACAACCCTTTTTCAGAATTCAGAAGAAAATAATAATAATAATAAGAAGAAGAAAACGCATGCTATAAAACAATAACATATATCAAGTAACCCAAGAGTATTAGTTAGTTTTAAAAGGGCGGCGACAGATGTGTCGTGTCGGAGATATCCAATATAAACGTCCAAGCTCCTCGTCCGTGAATTCCCTGCATATAAGTGCTTGAAAAGATACTGTAAATCTAATACGTGTCACATGATAGTCTGACAGATAAGGATCGTCCTCTAAGTTTTGCATTTTTTGCAGACGACCGCTAAAGAATTTAAGTAATGTTTGCATGCAACAATTTACTACCTACAAGGCAGACGAAGAAATTTATTTAATTTCGCTTAATAAGAGTGTATAGTTCTGACGAATAACGTTTTTAATCTCAATTTACGTCAATTGACCTGCTGGTGGTACGCGAATTAAAATAATTCCGATGTTTTAAATCTGTATTTACCAAAATGAGGATCTAAATCGATCGATTTGCCGCCTGTGGGTTCTCATTAATATTCATTCCGATTACTAAATGTCAATCTTGATACAAAAAGGGAATTTCATTAAAAAAGTCTCATATCAAAATTACATTTATTATTTTCCGCAAGCATTTTTTAATAAAAATTCTAAACAATGTTTGAATTTTGCTTAAATTAAAGTAATAAAATTTTTATTACACAACTTTTGTGAAATTATTAGTGATAACGAATATTTCAAAACGAAAATTAATTTTAAAATTGCTTCGGTGTGTTACATTTCATTTTTTCTCTTGTAGTTTTCTCTTCCTTCTAGATTTTCCTGTAATTGCACCCTTTTATAAAATCACTAACTGACACCTAGTTACTAAAATTTTCGAAAGTGTACTTCAACAACAGCGGTATAAAAGTGGCCTTTAAGATTTGAAGATGGCTTTGTTCATTTGAAAGACCTCCAAAACTGTAAAAATGCAGCGAGTAGGAGAAACCGTTTAGAAGTACGGATGTAATAATACTTGAGAATATTTTTGTGAACACAAAATAGTCACAATCCTAAAATTCTTTTAAACTCTTTTTGAATTGAGTTTTGCTTCACCACTTCCAGTCAACTATTCTACTGAACTCATCTGTTGCATCTACATTGCGTATATAAATACAGCAAGAAGTTTTCGATGTCGAGTTTTTATCCATACGTATGCATCTCATATGTAATTTTCCGGTACAGTCTACCAAAGAGGTTAAACGTCTGCAGATAATAAAAAAGTTGTTATTTGGGAACCAAAAGGAAAATAATCTTAGGCAACTTGCATATAGTTCCTACGCCTCGGAGATTGCTAAAGTCGCCTCAACAAGTTCTTTTCCAGATATTCAGAAATAGCGATGGTACCTGAAGCTGTAAGATAGTCTTGCATTGCTTCTTCTCAAAACATCCCAATCCAAGCATCTACACATAGACCGCCATACACAGCCTTCGAACAGATTGATCTTCAGCTTTTAAAGTACTTCATCCCTGATATTTGCTCTCAACCCAAAAGACCGCAGTATCCTAGTACCTTCCCCAGTTCTCTATCGCTTTACACCACCCGAAAAAGCTTTATCCCAAACACTACAATTCCTATCGTTGAAGATCAACTACGCGGAAACACCCACCGGTTCAGCATTTTTGAAAGTTCCTTCCCAAGGCCCTTTCCTCTCCACTCCGCATCACAATAGATAACTATCTCAAACGAGTCCATTTTCTACAACTATTCTTCCTACTTGTTCTTCAGGACTAAAGGAATCCTGAACGTAGAGAATGGCGCCGTAAAGCGGTCTCACTTTAAGAAGATTAATTTGTCAAAATGTTATTTGATAAGATTGTAAAACTTGTTTCTTGTATTTAGTAGTTATTTGTGTTACAAAAGAAGAAAGTGCTACTCTTCTTTTCTCCAAACGAACGGCATTTTTGAAACACAAGCGCACTAAGATTTCAATGGCGAACTCACACTTATGTTTTAGTTTCAAAACACACTAAAATGAGTACTATTCTTGAATATCCCCAATTTTTTCAACTTTCTTGTGGAGGAGATTCGAAAAGCACTAAAAGGGGTTGTTAGCGAAGACGAAATACACTTTTCTTCCAAAAACACTGGAACTCGCTTCGAGAATTTCCACAAGGGAGCTTAACTTAAGCGCAGGTTATATCATAATCAAGCGCCCACACACATCGGTATCTGCAGGATGTTTCATATCTTTGTAATATTTTATATTGAAATTAAATCAACTTAATGTTTTATTATTTTTGTTTTTAGTACAAGAAAAGTGACGCAGTCGGTAGGATTCGCGAAGTACACGGAATAAAACTCTTCTACGTATTTACGTTTCAACGTTTAATAAGAAAAACCCATAAAATTCAAAATTTATAATACGAAATCTTAAAGATAACTCAACGCGAGTGTTCTAAAAAAACAAGCAAACGAATTGAAGTCGTTTTTGTTATATTGTGCAGTGCGGAATGAATAAAGTGAACGGGTCAAAATCCCCAGACCACCACAAGATCAAATTTTCCCGTGATTCGTTCTGCACGGCATCTCAACATCGAAGGATGCTCATTGAGGAACTGGTCAGAGCAGAATATAAGTATCTATGCTTTTCTTAAATTTCTTCAAGTCTATCTTTGACAAGCTATCCTTAAACGAAAAGCTGGAACCCAGCAAATCAATAAGCAACAGAAATCCAACAACAGCCTTCAACAACCATGGCAACAACAAACAAGCGCACAAAAGCCACTATCATTCAGATTTGCTAAATCACCTGGACAACTGAAACAAAGACACCAGCCAAACCAAAGACCATTTGAAGTAGATTCCAGCCAAACGCAAGCAGCACGTTCGAACTTCTTCAAGCTCACCGAATTGCCTAGATAGTTAATCGAGGAATTATAACACCAAGACGACATAGTAAAAGGAGAAGAATACGATCAAGATCAATGGCAACCGCAGGAAGCAGTTTATAATCCAACTGCATAGGAAGAACTACCTGAGTTTGAAGAACCTGACCATCAGGATTTTCAATAAGACGTCTTGGTTCTCAAATAACAACGATAACACTCAATAATCTCAACAACCTCTAACTTCCATACATATACTTACCAAATTTAAAAGCAAAATTCTTCATAGATACAGTTGCTTCAGCGTTCCTCATGACACCGGAATTAGCAGAAAAGTACTTTGCGGAACAAATAATAAGAAAATCAAACAAAAAGAAGAAAATGGATACCTCAGGTAAAACTAAATACCAAATTGTTATCGATTATCGTAAGCTCAACGAAGCCACCATCGATAAGCTAGATAAAAGTGAATACCTCACTACCCTAGACTTGGCATCGGGCTTCCACCCAGTGGAAATGGAAAAGGGAGATATCGAAAAGACTACTTTTTCGACGGAACAAGGGCATTATGAGTTTAAACAAATTCCTTTCAGGAACCCGCAACGTTCCAATGACTCATGGATCACATTCTTAGGAACACCGAGAGAACGTTTACATGGTATATCTCGATGACGTAATAGTATACTTCTTCTTACAAGAACATCTGGAAAAACTTACAAAAGTATTCGATTGACTAAGGCAGTCCAACTTAAAAATCCAACTAGATGAAAGCGAATTCCTTCGTAAGGAAATAGCCTACATGGGTCGTGTTATCATAAACGAAGGCGTAATACTAAATCCTGATAAGGTAAAAGCAGTCAGCGAATTCCCCATATCCACAACACAAAAGGATCTAAAAGGCCTCCTAGGATTACTAGGATACTATAGGAAGTTCATCCGAGACTTTGCCAAGATCACCAAACCTCTAACAAGATGTTTAAGGAAGGGGGCCAAAATAAAACATGACGAGGAGTTCATCGATACCTTTAAAACCTGCAAAGAGTTGCTCATCAACCCACCATTATTACAGTATCCCGATTTCAAAAAGGAGTTTATCCTGACCACGGATGCATCCAATGTGGCACTCGGAGCAGTATTGTCTCAAGGTGTGATTGGTAAAGACAGACAGACAGACATAAACGAAATCAAAATACAGTACCGTAGAAAAGGAACTCTTAGGGCCACCAAGCACTTCCGATCATACTTGCATAGGAGGAAATTTAAGATATATACGGATCATAGATCTCTAGTCTGGTTGATAAACCTTAAGGAACCTAATAGTAAGCCAGCTAGGTTGAGACTCAGACTACAGGAGTATGACTACGAAATTATATATAAAAAACGAAAACAGAACACAAACGCAGACGCACTGTCACGAATCCGAATACCAGAGAATATTAACGCAATAGAAATACAATCAATCATAAATAATGCAGGGGATGATACCGAAGACCTCATAAAGGAAATTGATGACCTTCTAACCTTTCATCACTCCACCTCGCAAGAACTTCCAAATATAACATTCACACAAGAAGAAGAACAGTTAAACACCTTCAACTCTAATGTAAACACAGAATCGCGAAACTCAATACCTATCCTAGACGAAACAATAGATAACAAAACGACCCAATATATTATAGACACCATTCATACGGGACCTCCTAAAATAACACTACGCATAAAGAAGCACCAGAAAATCTCCACATGCAAACTTCCGTTAGACGAGCTACATGACAAAATCGTCAAACTAATACGAAATTATATGCCCCAAGACAAGCATTACTTGTATTTCAAGAACGAAAAACTATTCCCTGAATTCTACAAAATCTATACTTCATACATTTCAGACAGGTGATTCAAATTATTTAAGTGCAGCCTAAAACTTGAAAACATATCTGACCCAGAAGAAATAAAAAAAGCAATAACAAGATATCACGAAGGTAAAACAAACCATCGCGGAATAGGCGAAACCCTAAAGCAATTAAAACGCAGATATTATTAGCTAAATATGCAAAAGACCATAACCATCTACATAAACAAGTGCGAAACCTGCCAATGAGCAAAATACGACAAACATCCCGAAAAACCACCGTTGATGCTCACATCCACTAAATTGTTCGTAGAAACTTTCACTATTCAAAGGGAAGACTACGTAACTATTACAGATGGTTTTTTCAAAATTTGGCAGGCGATAGCGGTTAAAGATAAAGAAGCAGTAGAGACCGCCAATGCACTGCTCACATACTTGTCACATTATGGTATACCTAAGGAGATCGGAATAGACAATAGTACCGAGTTTAACAACGAAGTGATCAAACAACTTCTTGAATCCCACAAAATAGGGATTCATTTCACGACACCACATAATCCGAATTCAAATAGTAAAATAGAAAGATTGCATTCTACCTTGATAGAACACGACAGGCTACTTAAAACACAAGTTAGCAAGATCCCGATACCCACCGCTATAGCATATAATAATTTCATCCATGGGACAACAGAGACCTAATGAGCTAGTATTCAGACATACTGACAACCGAGACCTTTTTGACATGTAGTATAGCAAAAACCATTATAAGGACTACATGAAAAACCACTCCAAAAGAATGAAAGCAGTCTATGGGAACTTAAAAAAAGAGATTGCTACTGAAAAGGAAAACATCATTTCCAAGAGAAACCAATTAAACCATTTGAGATAAAACAACAAGTACATGTCAAATAGAAGGTAGAAACAAAATGCTATATCCGTACGCCATCGCCAGGTCATTTACACTACTAGAGATAAATCCCGACAACACCGCAATCGTTTCCAACCACCAAAAAAAAAACAACGAAAAGTGCACATTAGAAAACTGAAACACTCACGTGTTCCAGAAGCAGCACACTTATCAGAGCCGAATGGGCAGAACTGAAGAGCCTCGAGGACAACCCAGGTGTACTGCCGAAAATATAGCTTTTTACTGAAATCTCGCCTACATTATACGCTACGAAAAAATAAAGGATGCAATAGAAAACTTGAGGAACAACTTTGCAAAAATCATCGAAGACCTAAGCTCAAGCAAAAACACCTTTAAGCAGCAACAAATTACCAGAAAATAATAGTACACCTTCAGAACGAAATAGACACCAAGATAGAAAGACTCTCACCCAACCCTAATAAACGAAGTAGGAGAGGAGCAATCAACATTATAGGGTCTGTAATTAAAGCCATTGCGGGTAATCTCGACAACGAAGCTGTAGCGCGGTATCACTTAGCTATACAAGAACTAGTTAAGTCACAGACACTCAGTGAAACTCTAATAACCAAACAAAAATCATGTTTACTGCAGCTGCAATATCAGAATTTAATTCCACCATAAAAAATATCAAGACGAACCAAAACATACAACAACAAGTCACTCATCTAAGCAGAAGAGTCGTGGAAGTCCGGCAACTAAAAAACAAAGAACAAATAGCACTAGCTCCTAGACCAAGAGCCCTGTCATTGGCGGATGTGGAGATAGAAGAAGAATGAAACAAGACACAAAATAGGACGATATTGCAAAAAAAAGAGGATGATAAGACGAATGAAGCAAGAAAACTAATGAGCGAATATAAACGAACAAGAGTTGAAAGTGAATGTAAAGATGGATTGGAAGAATTAAAAAAAAATGCTACACAGACTAAACAATACCGTCAAAGAAATGATACAATTGGTAGATGCAAATTCTAATACGAAGACAGAAATTAAAAAACAGCTAAAAGGTTAAATGGACAGTCCACAGCACTCGACCGCAAATGGGAAACCATTGCAAAGCAAGCTGCGGGAACAAGTAAAACCAAAATGAGAATCCTGCCGGGGCAAACAAAGAGCATTGCCACACAAACGATCGAGGACACAAACGAAGACGCGGTTGAAAAAGGGAAAGAGAGGATCAAAACGGTGCTGGCATCGAACGAGGAAAACTTTGACCTATTAGCCAGTATAATAGACATGGAATGGCCAGAAGGTCTCTACAAAGCAACAAAGATAGAGAAAAGAAACATGGTGGAAACGAGCACAGAGAAAAATCTAGTGGTGATACTTGATCCTGATATAGGACCAGAGGACAAAAGGTTAAAATGGGTACTTATGAAATGCCCCGAAATAACAGAAATAATTAAGGAAGGACTCAGGGAAGAACAGATAGAATACGCTAGGAGTTCGATAAAGACAACGTTTAGCAAAAGTGAGGGTCGTGTCCACAAAACAAACACCACGTACATCATCCCATTTCGTGTAGACAACTAGGAAATGGACGATGTCCCGAAACTGTTTGAACTTATAAAGCAACTAAAAAAAGAAACGACGGAGCACGGAACAGAGAGATTGGTAATAACGGCTGTAGTAGAGAAGACAGGAGCGACAGCAACCAAATCGAAAGGATTGGGATCAGAGAAGGTCATCGTCAAAGCCGGCAGAAGAAGCTATGCAGACCCAGACCAGTAGCGTGGACGTAGAGAATATGGGAATCCCAATAAAGAACTTAAAGGAAACGATGCAGGGAGACCTGCTACTAGAAATAACAGGTGAAAAAGGGAAATCAAATATCTTTGCGCAGGAGATTAAAAATAAAACACCGAACATGAACGTCGCAATTAAAAACGACGGGGTTACCATCCATATAAGCAACATAGACGCGGATCTGAATCCACAGCAGGTGAAAGAAAACAGAAGACATCATAAAAAATAGAATAGCAAATATGGATGACAATATAAAAGTAACCTTATTGAGGCCAAGCAACAACGGCAGCCAGATAGCAACCGTGAAGATGAACAAAAAAGGTAGCGGAGGGCTAAGTTAAACTAAGCAAAATAAAGATAGGGTGGTCGTCGTGCCGTGTTAGATGCAGAGCAACAATAGTGCAATGTTCCAACTGTCTGGTCTTTGGACACAGATCCAGAAAGTGCAAGGGCCCAAACAGAAGGGAGACGTATATGAACTGCAACGAGTTAGAGCATAAAGCCAAAGTATGCTAAAATACGGCGTATTGTACTTCATGCGAATGTAAAGACCACAGGACGGACTCTACAAAGTGCCCCAAATACAGAGAGATGATAAATAAAGCAAATAACAAGACCAGCCAGAAAGAAGGTGGAATCAGCAACACCAACTATGGCACTACAATTACTAAAAAGTAATATTGATAGAAGCAGGCGGGGTGAGACATACACTAGCACTAATACAAGTGAACATAGGTAGACGTAGAGCAGTTCACTACCTGCTGCAAAACAAAGCGACTGGGTCTAAGGCAGATATAATAAGAATAATACAAGAACCGAACCAGAAGCTGGCTGAAGCGGCGGGATCGACCATGTTCAAAAGAGAAGATACAGCTATAGCCGTCTTGAACCAAAATCTGGCTATCTTCTTGGTAATGAAAGAAGGGGGATATGTAGGTGTAACCACAAAAAGCGGCACCTACAAAAGCTGCAATATATATCTCCAAATAGTGGGACAGAAAAATTCGAGGCATGCCTAAATAAACTAGAAGATACTACCAGGGAAACCTATGGCCCCATATTAGTTACGGGCGACTTTAATGCTCACACGGTTGTATGGGGTGACCATAAAGAGGACCAACGAGGTCGAATACTCCTAGAACGGGTGGAAACATATAACCTGACCGTTTGCAATGAGGGTAATACCCCACGTACGAAGTAGGCCAAAAGAAATCAATCGTCAATCTAACATTCGTCTCCCTAAAAATGCTAAACTTGATCAACAGCTGGGGGGTAGAAAAGAACGAGACAATGAGCGACTACAAATACATAGCCATAAAGATAAATATAAATAAGAATAGGACCCAAGCACTAAGCCAAAAGGGTGGTGTTACTACGAGAAAGGCGAAGGGAAGATAGTAGCGAAAGTACACAACAGACTGTACGTAAATGCGCCGACAAATTATGTAGAATTAATCAACTACGCCAAGATTGCAAAAGAAAAAAATAAAAAACAAAAATTCCTACTGGTGGAACGAAGAAATAGCGAAAGCTAGAAAAACATGCATTGCAAAGAGGTGGGAGCTGACTAGAGAAAGAAGAAAGCAAGGCCGACAAGCGGAAAATTGTGACTAGCAGGCAAAAGTAAAAGTAGAAGAACTGAAAGAGGAATACAAAACCGCCAGAAAAAAATTAAAAGCAGAGATCGAGCGCTCGAGAGAAAGCCATTGGGAGCGCATATGCTCCGAAATTGACTCAGATGTATGATGAAGAGGCTATAAAGTAGCGATCAAATACCTAAAGATTAGGCAGCAGAGTAAGATCCCGCTAGATAAAATAAAAGAAACATGCAATAAGATATTCCCTAAGCAAGACGATGTGATATGGAACAGGCAGGGAAATTGAGGACTGATAGAAATTACAAAGGAAGAAGTAGAAGAAGCCGGGAAAAGAATAAGAAGCAAGGGCCGAACCAAGTACCTGGGGAGGTCATCAAATTTATTACTAAGGAAGATCCCCGGTTACTAAGGGACGTGTACAACAAACTGCTGGAAAAGAGAAGAAAACGGATGAAGAACAGGCCTATAGACCACTGTGTCTGTAGGACACACTAGGAAAACTGTATGAACACATAATAAAAGGAAGACTGGACCAAGAATTACAGCAGAAAGAGAGTCTCTCAAACAGACAATATGGTTTCAGAAAAGGGAAATCAACAATAGAAGCCATAAGAGAGGTGGTAAATATAGCAGTAACAGCCAGGGCAGAGACCAGACACACAAGGAAGCTTTGTGTGTTGGTCACTGTAGATGTGAGAGTTGGTCGGGGATTATAGCAGAGCTAGAAAGAAGAGAAATCTCCTACTACTTAATAAACACAATAAAAAGCTATCTGCAAGATAATCACTGAAGATTGCGAGAGCAAAAGCGAAGAAATCCAAATTAACGGCGGAGTCCCGCAAGGATCAGTGCTGGGGCCTATTCTGTGGAATATAGTTTATCATGGCGTACTGAAAATGTCAGTACCAGAAGGAGTGGCGCTACACGCCTTCGCCGATGACCTGGCAGTAATAGTAATTGCCAAGGAAGAAAATGAACTACAAAGAAAAACAAACGAAGTGTTAAAGTCAATAAATGTACGGATAACGAATAATAAACTAGAAGTGGCCCCAGAGAAAACAGAGGCCGTACTATTCAACGGAATGCGAGTGGTATCACCAAGAAGCTTAAACATAAGGGGGGGGGAATATTGAATTCAAAAACGAAGTTGAATATCTAGAAGTGATACTGGATAAAAACATAAGCTTTAAAGAGCACATAAAACAAGCCGCAAATAAAGCGGAGTAATTAACGAGTGCCCTAGGCAGACTAATGCATGGCACAAGAGGAACACAAACAAAAGCGAGGCAAATGGTGGCATCGGTGGCACATTCAAAGATGTAATATACAGCACCGGTGTGGGTCAGCGGACTCAATATTGGAAGGAACTGCAACATGCTGCAGAAAGTGCAGAGAAAACTAGCAATCAAAATAAGCGGAGCGTACCGCACAGTATCTAGAGAAGCCATTTTAGTCATTACGGGGCTGATTTCAACAGAATTACTGGTCAAAGAACGCAAAGAACTACACGAGACGGAAGCAGGAAGGAAGCCGGAATACGCACGGTTGAAAGTGGCATTCTAAGTGGGAACAGAATCATAATAAAGGAAAATGGACCAAAAGATTGATCCTGAATATCTGAAGATGGATAAATAAGAAGCACGGGGGAATAGGGTTTTATATAACCCAAGTACTCACAGGATATGGAAGCTTTGGGGTATACCTGAACGCAATAAAAAAGAAGGAATCAAAAGAATGTGCCCTCTGCAGGCATAGTCCAGACGATGTCGAGCACGTCTTACACGAATGTGACAAATGGCACCGAGAACGTAGCCAAGTGCAAACCGAAATAGCAGAACAGTTAACACCAGAGAATACCATCGCACAAATGCTGGAAAGCCAAAATAAGTAGGACCTTATTTCCGGGCACCTCAAAAAAGTCATGGCGACGCGAATGAAGGCAGGAGGAGAGGCAGAGAAATAAAAAAAAATACAAATGTGAGTAACACCAAACAACCACAGATGGGCAGAACCAATACAAGTGGGTTTTCCTGCGCACCAATACACTTGGCAAGGAAGGAGGTTTCAGTCCGTAGGATATTGACATGACTTGTACAGTCGGGCATGCCACAACGTACGGGCGTAAAAAAAGTTATTTTTGACATCTTTTATAACAAAGCATTCTTTGTAACGAATATTGTTCTTAAAGAGAATCAAAGTACTTTAAAAGTATATGACTGTGGTTGTAATTTTCTTAAAGTCAATGCCACCGATAGCTGTTTTACTAGTCAAATTGGTTATTTATCTAAACTTTTTTATTTTCTGGTTTCTAATTTTCTAGAAGCCAGGTGCTCCAATCAGCGGAGAATTCTGTCGTCTGAGTTTATTAAAAATTTGTTATTGTGCTGGCGAGGATCGATACTTGTTAATTATTCTTCTTGCGCAATGTACAAGGTATTAGTAGCCAACTAACGTAACATCTTGAGCAACAAAATTTGTTCTGCTCATTGCAATCTAGTTTTTGTCATAAAGATCAGCAATACCTGCGTAAAAAATAAAAATGATTACGTCAATAAAATATAAATAAAATTTAATATTTTGTTTAATAATAGTACAGAACATGTTTGCTTTCTTTCTATTTTTGGAAAACCCAAATCAAATTAGAGAATGACATTTCTGAACTATATTAAGATACTAAAACCCCTCATAACATTTTCAAACTTAATCCTAGCAACAAACGAGAAAGTTTTATTAATAAATTCTCTTCTGGATATTTTGGTTAACGTAAAACATCATTAATCACGATGAGGCAATATTACATGCAATAATTTGGCTTCATTATCGGCAAATTATTTCGTTTAAATAATTTCGTTTTTTAATTGAGTTATTTAAATATGATTAATTGAAAGTGATAAAGAGGCTCCTTTCATAAAATAATATACGGAATTTAATTTTTTTAGAAGAGATGGAATTTAATATTTAACGTTCTGGGATGTTTGTGGTGGTTTCTAAAGGTGATGTTATCGCGCTGCCTAAAATTATGTTGTGTATATTTTTGGATTTAATTATACGGCTTCTCTGGTTAAATTATGGTGCAATAATGTTTTATATTTATATCTGAAGAATTAATTTGAAGGAAAGAATATTCGAAATCGAATACAAGTTTTCTGCTTCTGATTACAACAATAAATTAATCGGTTTGAAAGAAGATACTTACACTTAAATGCAATAATAGTTGTCTGTAATAAAAGTTTATGAATTAATACAAAGCATCAAATTCATTTATTATTATATCTACCTCTTATTAGGTTTCACTTTTTAATTATTATTAGCACGGAATCACGTTAAGCTCACATTAAGTGACGTAACCTTGAATTTTATGAACTTTTCGCTATAAATAATTTTCCTCAAGTTCTTGAAAGTTTTACTTAAGTTCTAAGGTTTGCAACAAACTACTTTTTCTATATATTACCTAACGCAAACATTGTGTTGTAGATTTTCAGAAGAAGTAATTTAATTATTGCAAATTTACGTGGTTGTTGCTGCACTAAGTTGGCGATTTCTTTTAGACATCGCTTTAAAAAGATTTATTTCTATTTCAAAATTGCTTTGGCCAGTACTTCACTTGAATCAAACTGTAATCTTTGGACTTCTTTCTTCGTCAGACAATTTGGCATTCGATGCTTACACACTAAAGCCGAGTTGATACGCGACGTACGCGCCCCGACCGTGATCCACGAATTCGTGAATCACTACTCATGTAAACTATTGATTCGTAAAATATGAAGATGACGTTTTGGCTTACGAATCAGTTTCGTTTGGGTCGTGGCATCAAACGTGTTTGATTCTTCAGTCGTGAGAAAGCATTTTTATCTCGTATCAGCAGTGGTGTTTTGTAGATATTTTTTAATATAATCAAAATGAGTACACCAAATAACGAAAATCGTCTTCCGACGTTTTTAACACTTTTCTAAAGTCTTCAGGATACTCATTCTTTTTCTAGTTAGTTCTTTTGTTAGAGATGTTCTTATTCGATCAAGCCATTTTCTTACTCACCATTTTCTCTGCTCTTTTTTCTTTGCTTTGTTACTACTTGTGGAGCTAACAATTCGGACATTACGATACACATGCTTCAGCTACCATCGAGTTCATTTTCACGACTGCAAATAGGATCTGATGGGCTTCATGTAAACCCTTTCACGAAAATCACGATTTTTTGATCGTGAAATCACGACTTTGTATCTAACGAATTTGGGGATCACGGTCGTGGCGTACGTCCCGTGTCAACTCTGCTTAAATCGTCGTCATTTATGCTCTGAGACTGTTTCAGGTTTTTTTTGCATTGTTCTATAAATGGAATCACTCCCCCTAGCAAAGTTGTTTTTCTTTCTAGAATTACAGTACCACTAGAAAGAGAAAGCATTTGATTATCTCTAGTGAAAACTTAGCCTGAACAATTCAAAGTTAAAAACAATCATCTCAAGAAACACAGCATAAGAATTTACGCCAACCAATTCTTTTCTTCCCATCCAGTATATCGTATCATGGAATCTTCAACAAATCTTCCTATTTTAAACATTTTGTGCGCACCCTCCACCGGCAACTACCCGTTCGGCCGAGTCGAGAGTGCGCGAACACTGTATAGTATAAATACCACTGTAAGGCTCTTGCAGCCCTCTCTTGCTTTTTTGTTTTCGATCGTTGTATTTAAAGTAGTGTTAACTTTTGTACACTTGTAAAAACCAATCAAATTACAAACGCAATGGAACAAAATACACTGAGCCTCCGAACCTGATACGAATCTTAAAAAACGTTACGAGCACGTGTCCCAGGGCAGCACATCAATAAGTCATCAACGTCCATCAGCATCATGGAAAGAAGTAAGACGATGAAAAGAACATATTCTGGCATCAAAAAGTATCCCATAATCTATGATCATTTTTAATGATGTCGGTTCGCTCAGTGGGATTAACCTGAGATAAATGACGGGCACTATACCATAAACTTACCTTATAACTGGCTATCAGACTTGTAAACTGTGTGTTCTTAAGAATCTGGGCATTATCACGCAAAATAGTTCGCGGTACTCCAAAAATTAAAAAGACATTCTGTTCAAGAAACTTGATTATAGAAGCAGCGGTAGCATTAGGTAAGGGTTTAACTAATACATACTTAGTAAACCAATCAGTTACAACAAGTAATTGGGTATTTCTCTTTTTAGAACGAGAAAACGGACCCGTAAAATCGATAGATATAATTTGAAAGGAGATGCTAATATTCTTATAATGTCCCATTAGACCAACCCGGGCAACATTAAGGGCTTTATGTGCACCACACACCTGACAATTAGACACATATTTCCTAATAGAAAGGAACATTTTAGACCAATAATAAAATTCACTAATACGAGATAATGTTTTGGCAATACCAAAATGGCCTGAGGTAAGTTCGTCATAAAACTTAGAAAATGATAGCAATACGATTTTCTGTTGGAACTACTCTTTTCCAATCAATAGCGTTAGCAACAACACCCGTCATAGCTTTACCGTGCTTGTAAAGGATTTCACCCTTTACAATAAAATTGGGAAAATGGTCAGGATCAGAAGAGACCTTATTAACCATTTGTTTATATCATTCGTCAGGAATTAACTCGGATGAATGCAAGAGATTAACCGAACACAAAAATAATCAGCAGGTACATTCGAAGAACCTTAAGATCAAAGTCAAATTTACTGGAAGTTGTAAATGGAACGTTAACTACAGTATTATACAGCTTTTAGACATCCTAACTTTTGTTAAGATTAAATCTAGGCTTGGTGAAATAGACAGTTTATTTTGCTACATACCCTTATTATAAGTATAAGAAAACATCACAAATTTGTAATCAAGATGTGTGATTACACACATTTCACGTAATATGAAAGACTAATGGTTTCTATGTGATTCTCCGGTCAACTATAAATGATACCAGCGCCGTATATGTGCAGTTTAGCATAATTCGCAAAAAAGGTCTGTTAGATAGATCTAGTAGTCATTAATAAAATAATACCAAATGGGTAGAATCTAAAAATAAAAGATTGATATTACATGTTCTGTAACATTAAATATAAATAAAGTTATTCTTAAAATCCAAACATGGTGTCAGATGTAAAAACGGAATAGATACATACGTAATAGAGCAAGAAGAATATTAAAGATGGATGGAAATTTCAATAAGTCTGGTAAATTTATATGTGATGGAGAAGCAGCCAACTGGCGTAGATCTAAAGAAGATTTTGAGACGTACGTGATGGCAACAGGATATACAGACAAGCCAGATGAAACTAAAATTGCAGTTTTTCTAAATATAGCAGGTGAAGAAGCTAGAGACATATTCAAACTGCTTGGATTGAAGGAAAAAGAGAAGAAGTAATACGAAATAGTCTTGCAAGCATTCAAAAAACACTGTATCCCAAGGAAATATATAATTTATGAAAGTTTTATGTTCTTTTTTAGGGAACAGCAACAATGCAAAACTTTTGAACATTTCTTAAGAGACCTTAGGATCATGGAAGAATTATAAATTCGGAGAACAAGAAAGCAGGATGATACGTGACAAAATTGTTGTGGGAGTAAATGATATAGCTTTACAAGAGAGACTTTTAAGAATTTCTGATTTGTACTTGACTGCAGCAGTAAATCTGTGTAAAGCAGCAGAAGCTGGAAATGTGCAAATTAAATGTATACAAAGTAAAACATCATCTGTTTCAGCTGTCACTATGACATCTCAAGAAAAGTCAAAATTTCATAAGAAACTATGTTCTAAGTGTAACAAATATCATAAATGGGGAGAATGTCCTGATTTTGGGAAGGTTTGTCTGCTTTGCAATAACAGAAATCATTTTGCAGGGGTATGCAAGCAAAAAAAAAGCAATATGAAAATGCTCAAGGTAGACCAATAAATAGGAAAATTAAAGTTGGAGAGATTGCGCAAAAGGAAGAAGAAAGTGAAAAAGAAGTTCTTCAGTTGGACTATAGTGAAAATGGAAGTACTGAAACTATAAATGAGGTAAATGGAATAGTTACTAAAACAAAGCATTCGATGGAAACTCTCAAAATAAAAAGCATAATTTCGATACCTTTCAAGTTAGATGCTGGTTCTGTTTGTAGCATATTGCCCGGTAAAAGATTTTGAAAAACTGAATAAAGCGTGTCATAATAGGTTAGTGAGTCATAAAACTCATTTAGTGTTAGTTGTATATAATGGAAACGAATTAAAACCTATAGGTAGTATAGAGTTAGAATGTGTTGTTAGAAATATTAAAGCCACAATCAATTTTGTAATAGTTGATACAAACAGTACTCCAATATTGGGCTTAGAAGATTGTATTAAATTAAACTTAGTAAAAAGGGTAGATGTCATTTCAAATAAAGATGATGTACGAGCAAGATTCAGAACAATAAGACAATATTTTCCGGTCTAGAAACGTATTCGATTAGATTAAAAAATGATGCAGTGCCAAACATTAAATCAGTTCGCAGAATCCCAAAATCTATAAAAGATCAAACAAAAGAGGCTTTAGATAAGTTAGAAAGAATGGGAGTCATTTCTAGAGTAAGTGATCCAACTGAATGGTATCACAATTTAACTGTAGTAGAGAAACCAAATAAAACTCTTAGATTATGTTTAGATACTCGTAAGTTAAATAAATATATTTTACGAGAGCACTTTTCTATCCTAAATCCAGATGAGATGTGCAATAGGCTAGCAGGAAGAAGTATCTTTACTGTTTTAGACATGAAAGACGGGTATTTTCAGGTTGAATTAGATAAAGAAAGTAGTTTCATTTGCACCTCCGGAACTCCATTTGGCAGATTTCGTTACAGCAGGACGCCCTTTGGTATAAGTTCTGCTCCTGAGGTGTTTCAAAAATTAAACAACCAAATTTTTGGAGATTTGGTAGGTGTTGAGATTTACTTTGACAACATCATTGTCGCAGGCCGTAACGAAGTAGAACACAATAGGATTTTACAACAGACAATTGATCGGGCTAAACAATATAGTAATGTAAAATTTAACAAAGCTAAATTACAATATAAAATATCTGAGATTCGGGCAGATCCTAAACATATTGAAGCAATATTAAATTTAAAAGTACCACAACATGTTAAAAATCTCCAAAAATTCCTTGGTGTGACGAATTATCTCAGTAAATGTATACCTAAATATTCACAAATAACTGCCCCACTAAGAGGTTTATTCAAAAAAGATTCATTGTGGCAATCGAAAGCAAATCATGAAAATGTATTTCAAAAATTAAAGTCAACATTAAGTTGCGCCCCCACATTAAAAACTATTGACAATGAATCTATTTTAACCATACAAACTGATAGTTCTCAGCTAGGTATTAGAGCATGTTTGTTGCAAAGAGCTCAGCCTATTTTATTTTCATCAAGAAGTTTAACAGAAGCTCAAAAGAGATGGGCTCCAATTAAAAAAGAAATGTTTGCAATATATGCAGCATTAGAAAAATACCATCAATTTATTTATGGTAGGAAAGTGATCATTGAAACCGATCATAAACCTCTGGTAGCTATCGTTAAGAAAGTAAAGTAACCCCTAGATCACAGAGAATGCTTTTTAAATTACTTAAATATGATTTAGATATAAAATACTTACCGGGAGAAAAAATGTTTATAGCCGATTTTCTTTCTCGAAATTATATACTTAACAATGCTCGTGATGATCCTTCATTCAGAAGTGTATTGATTAAATTAAATACACTTCTATCTTTAGTTCACGGACGGCCGGGTCGATTTTGATTTTCTTTAATGTAAAAGATTGAGAATCTTATACCTTTAAAATGATTGAGAATCTTATACCTTTAAAATGATATATCACACATGGGGTAGTGCCATTTAAAATTTTGAGGTGGGGTGGTGGGGGGAGGGTAGAAAGTTTCCCAACTGACTAGAGTAGACTATTAAATGTCCCCCTCCAAAACAAAATCGATGCGTTTCAGCGATTTTTGATAATTTTACTAGTTAAAGAGTTATTCAAGGTGGGAGGTTTTAAAATGATCATCCTGTATATGGAGAATACCCTATGAGTAAAACTTGGTTGATGGTGTTGAAATCAGTAACTTGGTGATACGCGGACGATAGTGCATTACTAGCACACACAAAAGAAGAACTAGGAGAACTTATAACACGATTAGAAATAACTAGTAATGAATATGGACTTGCTGTGAACCAAAACAGAAAATATAATTAACGGCCGGGCATAACGCAACTAGGACAATGCGGAGTAGTAAACATCTTTGTATATCTCGGAGCACTAATAAATAATAACAAAGAATGTGTAGATGAAGTTAAACGAAGATGCGAGATGGTCAAAAGAGCAGCCAAGAATCTCCAAAGAACATGGATGGACAGTGACATAACGGTGAACACCAAAAAAACCAAGTAATTAAAACATTAATATTTCCCATGCTGCTGTACGGTGTAAAGAAGATTGACGCAACAGAAATGTGGTGCTGGAGACAAATACGTCGTGTTCCCTGGATAGCAAAGAGAACAAATCAGTCAATTCTGGAAGAATTTAATAAACCACAACGGCTACGTGAAACCATCGACTCCAGAATCATGAAATTTTTTGGCGACATATCTAGGAGAAACCCTGACAACGTTAGAGCAATTAGTTGTATATGCGAAGATGGAAGGTTTCAGACCAAGAGGAAGATCACCAAAAAGATGGAACGACCAAATAAAAGTAGCTACAAACTTAAATATACAGGATGGTCCAAGTAAGATGGCAGCTTTATGTTAGCAAATAGAAACAAATTGAAAACAGAAAGCGACATAGTGCCTTTGGAAGCATAACCTAAAAATATTTTGAACTATACAGGGTGTTCGACTTGTGGCAGTATCTTCCTTTATTTTTTCAAATGGAACACCCTGTATATTACTTCATTTTGGGATTCCCTATTATATTTAGATTCATTTTTATTAACCATATGTTTGGTCTAAATTGCGCCGTTTTTGAGATATTTAATATTTTTTGAAAAAATTCAGTTTTACATTGTTTTAGAAATTTTGAAATATCTTTGGAACTAAAGAGGATACGAAGGTACGGTTTGATCATCGTGTCAAATACGGGCTACTACATCACTTGTGTTATAAATAACTTTGTTAAAGATTACTATGGTCCCATTATGGATCATTGAAAATGAAGATCTTCAATCATAGATAACTTGATATTTTTAAATAGAATGATATAAAAATTTTTGTATAATCAGACTTAAAATTCAATTTTCTTTCGTTTTTATTTAATGGTCCTTGGGTCTATCTGCGGTAGTTTAAGCGTTATCTTATAAAAACGATAATTTTGTTAATTTAAATAACCACATTTAGTAAAGAGGGCTGTGCTTAGAAACAGAAGTTGCAACTAACATTTGAATTATGCACACGTACATGTACATTTATATTTTTTTTGTGTTTTGAGCAAAACAAAAAAAAGGAACTCTAGCAATTTTTAACAGAACAGTACCTACTGCTACATTACATTTTGCAGGTCATCTTATAGGTCCATGACAATCAATTCATCGTTGATACGTATTATTAAGATGGTTTGTAACGTGACGAATGCGCTGGTGCGCCATCGTGTTGAAAAATTTTCCGCTAAACTTCTATAAAATTGTGCGCTATTTATTTTTTTTTCACTTTTCTACTATCGTGCAATTTCACACCACTGAATTCAAGTATGGATAGGGATCTTTCTGCTTCTTTGAAGTATGAACGCAGACTCAAGGCATGAGCACCAGGAAGAGTTTTTCATCGTTTTTGTAATTTTAAGAATAAATACGAAAGTTCTGAAAGAGCATCATACAACAGGCCTAAATTATGGAGGAATCCTATTTTAGTTAATCTTTTTCTCGATCTAGAAAAGGGTCATCTCTCTGCCTTGAAACATCAACATGCTGAAACAGAGCTCTGTAGTTGCTCCATACAGCTTTAATGGATCTTAAACTTAAGTATACGTCGTATAGAATACAGTTAAATGGCTAAATTCGCTGCACACTGTTCTAATTCGTGCTGATTTTTTAGCGAGGTATTATACAAACTATACAGTTTGCCAAAAAATATTTTGAAGTGATCGATGCTTTCAACTGCATTCAACACATCATTGATCGCACCATCCTTTCGAAAACGGCAAAACTAGGATGGCAGAACGAAAAACAAAAACCGATCAAGATTTATCATGGAAAATTCTAATATAGAACAAAATTATGAGACAAAAATAAGTTAGAATGTCATCGTTCGAATTGCTACAAACGCATACCGATATGGTATTTCTATAGAAATAAGTTTAGGAATGTTCAGAAAAAATATATAAAGTACCGGTATGCCATACCACCGTATACCGCCTTACTTCGACCACTGTGAATCAGAGTAGAAATTAAAAGTAATTAAAGTTTTGAAAAAGTAATACATTGCCAATTATGTTAAAAGCACTTAATAAAAATAACAAGGGTTAGTAGTACGCATTTAATAATAATTACAATATTAATAGAATAATTCCTTAACACTAGTACGTCAATTAGGAGAATTTCACGACTAGAAATTACGTAAGGCTCACTTAGTGAGACTTAAACAGTTTGATATCAAGAGATGTGTGGAAATAATAAAACTCACATAATAACACTGAAACTTCGTAAAAAGTACAGGAACAACTAGGAAAATAATGTAGATAAAATTTAAGATTCAGCGCCCATATAATGGACATTATCAGTGTGTTCATCTTGGGACCGGCAAAAACCGATAAAATACGATGATATTGCAGTGACATATTTGGGGGAACTCAGACGGTGAATTTATTTAATTTTTTAAATCTTGGGTACGTCTAAATTTAAAAATCTGTTTTAACTTGATTTTATTTTTGTATTTTCTCTCAAAATGATAAAAGTATTTTATATGATAGACCTCTTGTCAAAAATATGAAGTTATACATACGTATAAGATTTGAACAATATTTAGTGTAGGTAAATAGAAACAGCCCTGAAAATACATTCGTATTATTTCTAAAAAGCTATATAAAATCTAGACAATTTAAAAAACAAATTAGAGTTTTTATAGATGTACTACATTTCTCAAAAACATTTTTAAGAAATACAAATAGGATTTCTTATGTAGATGTTATTCATGTTCTAATAAATAATTGCAAAGTTATGTATAGATAGTGAAACTATGAATTAAAACTTCGAGATCATTCATAGGATCAAGGATTTATCCTTGCCTGAATATCTACCGCTTAATTTCAAATTAGAATTAGAACTGAATTGTCTTAGAGTACAAACAACCCTGCTACGGTTTGACTTTGGTTTAATCCTGAATCGCAACAATCCCATCTTCAGAAATTCGTAACTATTCACAGATCCTTCGAACTACTATAAACTGTTTTATTCGCAAAACAGATTTATCTACAATACCAGTTATTTACAAACGGTGAAATACACCTACCAAAGCAGAACCGCTTTTACTTTTCGGTTACAGAATTGTATTCATGAAACAACATTTACAAATGATTTACATACCTACTGCACTCGAACTTCGTTACTTCTATATGAAATAATAATATTTTTTGGAGCAAAATCATCGTTTTTGTTTAAACGTATTTAACTATTTGGTAGTATGATGCCTTGAGATTTATCTTTCGAAAAGCTGATGTACTGATATTTTTTATTACTATCTTCTGAAACGCAAAACTTCTCCTTTGAGGCAGCCTTATCGCTTATTTCTTTTAGGTGAAAACTCATGCGATACTGCTCTTTAGCAATAGCTTGTTCAAAGACTTGTTGAAAGCTATGAAAGTATTAAAGTTTTAATTACACTACATATAAAGCGTCTTTATCTTAGCATAAAATTATAAGCTTTCTATGCCAATAAAACCAAAGAGGAGTTATTAATTTATTTTATAGACTTGCTTATAATACACCTCATAAAATAACGACTGCTTAATGCTTAAATGCTTACAGAATATGTTTTTTGCACTGAGTATTGCGTGAAGACTAAATTTCTTTAAAAACAAATATTTTTCATTCTTTAGAAATGGATCTTTACAGTCAAATTTGATTTTTTTAAACATGTCTTAATAATGATCCAAAATCATTGATCATCAAGCAAAAAGTCTTACACAAAATCTTTAGTTTTCTCGTGTGTGACTTACCTTTATTCATTGATTGGAAAAGTTGTTACAGAAATTCATAAACAGCGTTTTTAACAACTTTTCTATGGATTTTATAGCGTCATTCTCATATCTGACTTTAAAAGAATGAAATATAACCTCGTTCAACAACAGGACAAATTACATATTGGTCTTGAACAGGGCCGGCTGAAAGTTTTGCGGGGCCCTTAAAATAAAACAAGAAGACACTGCTTTTTTAGACAGCATAGTTTATTTATTTTAAATATTTAGAAAAAATTATAAATTTTGGTTATTCTGAACATATCTATACAAAGAATTAATTCTTTTTTTTCAAGGCGCGGGACCCAAGCAAGGGCGGGGCCCTGGGCAGTTGCCCCGCCAACCCGGCTCTTCAGCCGGCCCTGGTCTTGAATAAACAGTAGCTTAAGTAGTTTGGGGTCGGAGGTTTTTGGAAGAAAGATACAAAACTTGATTGCCTTATGTTCGAGGGAGAACGTAGGCAAAAAGGCCTTTAGACAAGGGTAATTCTAAGAAATAGTAAAACATGAATCTCCAACAATCCAAGACAGTATATTGAAAGGTATACGGAAGTCAAGTCATAGTTTCCTACGGAAACCGGAGGCCGTTTTATGAGTTCTACTCTTCTACGACCAATTAGGAAAGTGTTGTGATGCTTGTGTAGGTAGTGCGGTATGTAATTTTGTGTCGTGGCGCGTTTGTGTGTTGTAGTGGGTTCGTGAAAGATACTGTTCCGGCATTCGCCTTACCATTGGGGAAAGACACGGAAAAACCCTAGTGAGAACAAAGGGCGGTGAATAGAATCTTATCTGTAGATAAGTGGAATGTCAACAAGTATGTCTATCAACTAGGGGAGAGGTTTTCGGAACGTCTCATCATAACAAAGGGCGGATGAGTGGTTTTCTTGCTGGGTTTTCTATGTGGGAGCGGAGCCGAAGTTCTGAGAATGTCGAGAACCTGCTCTGTATTTTGTTCGATCGCCCTGCTCACGTAGCGAGCCCTCATGGACTAAGACGCGCATCTACAGGGGAATCTCTGCTTTGTGACAGACTTCTTCCGAAGAGTGGAAGCGTTCCAGGAAGATCTTCCTACAGATGGCCCTCTCTTTCTGTCGGAGTCTCCTAATTGCATATGGCGGTACGGAGCCGAAGACAATCAGTAGTCGATCACGGGTCTGATGAAGGTTTTATATAGGTGTTGTGACGTTCGGGAGTAGCAGCTTGGAATGCCTCCGCAGGTCTAGAGAACAAGCCGTTGCGTTCGGTCCGATTCTCCATTCTCGTAACTAAATCTTCAAGCGTTCTAGTTCAAACGCCAGAATTCTCGATCTCTCGGCGGAGCTTTGAGACGTCATCTACAGGGCCGTGTAGTCCGCGAATTGGAGCGGGCTTTTTGGAGCGAGAGATGTCGTGACAGTAAAGGATGAATAAAAAGGGGAACAGGATGGACCCTTGGGAGACGCTGGCTTGCGGCGTATACATTCTAGAATCTAGACGTAGCCTGGTGCACTAGCACGAGATGTTGCCGGGCGGATAGATAGCTGTTGAATAACCTGACAAAGCAGGCGGGAATCTCAGCGGCTCGGAGCTTAAAAAGAAGCCCCTCGTGCCCGACCTTGTTGAAAGCCTTCTCGGTGTCAAGAATAGCGGCCGTTACGCAGCGTCAAGAGTTGAAGGTCACAGAGACGTAGGTGTGAAGGCGGAGAATAAATAGGGCCTGTGGTGGATCTGCCAAGACGGAATCGGGGCTGATGCTCTGGGAGGAGATTTTGAGCGTCTAAGGGTGCTCGGAGTCTATTTGCCAATATCCTCTAGAAAATTGCTTAGAACGTTGAGAAGACGAGGATTTTTTGGTTTGTGAATTATCACGACTTCCTTCCTTCCCTTCCAAGCAGAAGGGAAGTATTCACAGCAAAGACAACAGTTAAATATGAGAGTGAGTAGAACTGTGGCTGCAGGTGGCAGGTGTCGGAGGGCTCTTCTCGTGAGAGAATCGTCCCCGGGGCGGAATTCTTGCCGGAAGCGAGCGCCTCGGCAGTTTCCTCCTCAAAAATGGGGTTGATGATGTCTGGGGGAGATCTAGGGTATCCGCAGGTGAAACAAATGGGATTCTTGGGTAGTTTTCTATCCAGTGAGAACTTTGAGCTTGTGCTAGCGCTTCTCATTTATCCGGGTCAGACGATAGCGCCGAGTCGGTCCCACTGTGTTTTCATCACTGGATCGTGGATACGGACGTATTCCCTGCATACTCATCGCTTTTCGCGAACGACTTTGCGGAGGAAAGCGAGCGGAGTGGGAAGCCTGGAATTGAGGTCCTCTCTGGAACGGATGCTTGGACGGCTTCTTGGATGAGCGAGGTGACCTGTTGGACCGTGGCTTCGATGCCTTCGATTCTGTCTAAAAGTGGATCTTGAGGAAGGTTCTTTTCCACGTGAACTTGGAACTCTTCCCAGCGGGCGGCTTTCCAGTCTTTGATGGTGCGACGAGCGTTCTGGGGAATCTGGACTTGAAATACAATAAAGTATGTGACAAGATGTGGCAGATGGTTGGAGGGGATAGGAGCGACAATAATGGCAGAGGTTTTGAAGTGAGTGGTTAAGATATATATTAGAACCACGAGTCGAACCTCTCGAAAACCAGTTAAAACTTCTTGTGAAGCAGAGAACACTTTTAGAAAACGAATGCACGCCTATTAGGAATTACTGTACATCTGAATTTGATCCCGAAAATGAAAATCTGCGAGCTCTGACTTGGCTAGACAAGACTGATCAATTAAAAGGTGTACACAATTGGAATGAAAGATTGTCTGGAATGGCCAGAACCTGATACCAGAGCCTTACAAATCATCCGTAGTAGTTGTAGTTCGTAGATTGAACTGAAATACAAAAAAGCAAAATAAGCTTCTTTTTTAGTATGTTATGTCTACATACTGTTGCGGTAATTGCCTGCTCGTGCTTCTTTTGATTACGATGTGGTCTTATTTCATTACATTTTACATTTCAATTGTTAGTTACCTTAACTTATCTAACTTACTATAAACTACTGACTGTCATGACTAGATCCTGAGACCTGTTTCGGCATCTGTCCTATCTCTGCTTATGGTTTACACACTTAGAAACTTTCTTGTTCCTGTTCTAAGTCCTTGTACAAATACAGAGCTAGTGCAGATTCTGTGTTCCGAGGCATCTCGGTTCTGGTCTAAGCAGATGTCGCAGTAAGGATTGTGTCACTTTCCTATTCGATAGAAATGATGACTAAAGTCCCTATGGCTTCTTATGACGTTGACTGTCGTCGGCGACCATCCTCATAGTTGTAGTCACCGTTGGCAAGATATTGTATGTGGTCTTCCCTTTATTTGTGGTGCCCCATCCTTTTAGATAGATGCAGGAGCTTATTTCTCAAAAGCGGAATTTTTTGTAAGATATTATCACCGTTTCGTAATCTGCAACTCAATTTGTCTTAAGTTTCTGCAAGGTTAATTCTTCTCGCAGGAGGATATGTAGTGGGGGCGTACTACCAATTATGTGGGCAGCTTCAACTGGGGGAGATTTGTAAAACTCGATAATGGCTTTTGTAGCAGAACCAGGGATTCTTCACACGTTTCTTCGTTTGTTTGATCGTGTTAGTCTGTTTCCATACTGTTATCCTGTTTTGGTGCATCGAGATGATTGCTTTTGTGTAAATTCTTCTAATTGTGTTTAGGGGGCTTCTATTTGCGGAGAATTTGCATTGTTTTTAGAGCCTTGATCGTGGCCTTTCTAATATACAAGTCTACGAGGTACGGGTCGTCTTCATTGCTCCGGTTATACCTAAACAGGCCAGGCGTGGTAGCGTGACTAGCTTTTGAGCAAAGGTAAACCATATAGTACTCTAGATCTGATAATTGCTGTGAAGGTCCAGTAGGCTATCTGAAAATTGATTCTCCAAAGCCTACGCACCACCTGGCGCAGCTTCCAGAGCATCGTTGTCGACTTAGTTACCACTTTGTCGACGTGTAACTTCCAGGGTAGCCTCTGAGTACTTGACCACCTGAATGAGCGGTAGAAGTCTACCGTCACCAACTTTTTCTCAATTCTAAAACTTTCTTTGTTAGTCTGTCGTCCCCTTGGGGCTGCAACTCGCGTGTTGCACAAAAATCTTGCATACTCGCTTGGAATAGTTTTCAGTAATAAAGACCCAAAAGATTTACCCGATGGGTTACGGCGATATCAAGCTTTTATTGGGAATCAATCGATCACAACAAGAACTCGGTACAGTTTTAAGAATTTCTTTACGAGAACAATTGACGAGTTCTGATTCTAAGATCATAATTGAAGTAAGCAAAGTCTAGAACTTAACATTTTATTTCTAATTTTTTGAGTATCAAATCAATTCTAGATTAGCCGCTGTGACTTATTTGTAGCCTTTAGAACATGGAGGGTTTTTCTAAAATCCAGCCATAGCATCGGTTATCATCAGAATTATTTTAAATTTTTCTGTTTACTATAAAAACTATGTAGTAACTTTAACATTAAAATATCGGCTTAATGAAAATCCAAAAATCGTTTCATTATTTGAATAACCCAACTGAATTTTTATTAATTATCCAAAAACGAGGTAAATTCTTTCAAATGATGGTTTAATTCTATTTAATTTAATTTAACTCTGTTGATTTCTCGGTGTTATCGAACTAATTTAAATTGAAATACCCAGGCGATAGGTTAATTATCCAAACAAAGTTATTGTTATGTGGGTGGAAAATTAACAATTTCCGTTAGAAAATCATTCTCTGGAAGTATATGATGTGTAGGTTTATGTTTATTTCTATCATACAAAACTTGCAACCAACAATGTAAACATTTTGTATAGCAGAACATAACACTTTTTCCCCTGGGATGTCTTACGTAATAAGTTAAACGGACTGAACAGAATGTTGTGGATAATCGGATTTAATTTGTCCCATTCGAGAATGTACAATATCCAAAGCACCGTGAATTCTAAAGTGTACGTATACTAGACTGAAAGAAATAAATTTTGAATGCAATCGATATAAATTTAAAGAACATGATCCCGGGCCAATAGAAAAATCTTTATAGTACAATCAACATTAAAAGCAGACAGAACTTTTCGAACCCATAAACATAAACCTGAAAATAGTTGAACGTAGGAAAAAAAATAAAATTCTCAAGTTTACGATTCAATTTTCGTTACGGTACGGAAAAGAGCTTTCGATAAAACTTTTACTGCGCATGTGATAACCAAAAAAGTGTAACAAATCCCCCTCGATTCTTTTTTTCCTTGCTTGTAACTACGAAACAGAAGAAAGTGGGGGAAAAAATAAAAAGTAAAAGACATTTAGTGAGTGAACACAGTCCACAGAACATAAGCTACACGTACAAAAAACCATTCCATGTGATCCATTGAATAGATAGGAGCAAAAGGCAGGAAGATAAGAGAGTCGGGGCTGGATTTCCATTACATGTATCACTAACTAAAAGGACGTAGCCCAGTAGAACAGTCAGTCCTGTCGTTCATTGTTCTCTTCTTCATTCCCTCACGTCTGATGTCGGTATTGTAGTATTGCCGATTTCTGTTTGATTGTTCAGTAACGAAGGATTTCGGATTTATGCGAATATAACATAGAAATCATTTTTATTGGTAATAAAGGTTTCAATCAATTTTTTTTGTTGTTTATCAGCTTTAATAAAAAATTGTAAAGGCAAGTTTATGTTGGGTGGCCTAAGTGTAATTATGGTTTTTATTGGATCGTTTATTAAAAATCTGCAATTAATCTAATCTAAAGATGATTCCTTTATATCGTGAATCATCCATCTTAATTAATTAATTACAGCAAGATCAAATTGAACAAGTAAATTGATCGTTAGCTACTAAAATCAAACTAACAAGTCGTATATTTGGAGAAAACCAAGTTATGTACATTTCATATAAAAATTTTATTTCGTTATACACGCAGTTACGATATTGTTTTCCAAAACCAGAAGCACGCAATCGTACCTTGTATGAATTCTTTGAAGGATTCGGTAGGGTATCATTTGTAAAATCAAATAAAGATAACGAAGTAAAGTGCGTCTTACAATTTTGTGTATCTTGTTTGTAAATCTCGCAAGGCTCTTTAGAGAGAAGATTTCGTCGTGCCCCGCCTTGTCTGTAACATCACTTGATTACAATTAGTGACGTCCGTGATTGCATATTCAAGCTTCGAAACTCCCGTAATGAACGACGCTTTTATAAATTCCAGATTGCGAACGAAAAAGTCACGTATACTCAAAGGAACGCCATTCGAAAATAAAGGAGCAAACAGGAAGATTAATTTGAAGGAATGAGATAAGTGAATGCGTATATTTTAGTCTCTCAAGTGATTATGGAGAAACATTTTCAATGTTAAAACTTTCAGACGGAAAGCTTTGACTTACCGACAGATGACACTGTGTTAAATTTGTGTACTCTCTTGTATTTCAAATTAAAAAGAAAGAAAATAATGAAAACGATTTGAGAGCGTTTGATTAGTCCCTTTTACTTTAGGAAATTACTTTTTATTTTTTAATTTTGAGAAAAGCTTTTTAGGGTAAATCTGAGTCTTTAATGGCTGAATTAAATGAAATTCAAAAGAATTTTGTAACTTTACGTTTTATTGATAGTAGTGTATTATGTATCTTTTCTTGCGTGAGAAGGTAATTTAAAAGTGTAAGAAACAAGACCTTAAGAGATCGTTTCGATGCATGTAACGTTTTAAAAAGGTACTTCCTTCAAAGGCGCAAGACCTTTTCATCCATCGCACGGCAGAGAAAAGAACACAGCTAAGCTTAATCAAGATTTGATTCGGTATTCCGAATCTTTTTAACTACAGAGATATTCCGAGACTTTAAGGTGAGGAGATGCCGACGGGAGATTATTTAATAATAAGAAAAATATATTATTATTATTTGATTCTGATAAAGGAATCTTTGATGATTGGAGAATCGTTTTTTACAATGCTGTCTAAATCAGTTAGGTTTGTTTGAGTATAAAACTTTCCAAATTTAAGCTTTAAAAGACAAGAAACCGTCAATAGTTTTCAAATAATGTTCCCTTTGTTGACTAAAACGGAACATTTCAATTAAACCAAAGCAGTTCAAAGACATTAATTTAACAGTCTGTTCCCACGGATATTTCCCGGTGGTCTGGGGCTATGTGGTATAACGCTTTGGTTCTACATTGATTAGTGCAGCAGAGTATTTAATCAAGATATCGCCTACAGATGCACCCTCCTACGAATAATTCCCTTTGCTTGCAGCACCAGGTGGACACTACCGTTAATAATTAATGATTCGTGCTAGTTATGTAAATGAATCTACTTAATCAATTCGAGTTTTTCTCTTGCAACCCTATTCAACTGCACAATCAACACTTAAAATGTAGAATTCTAGTATTTCGAAACGTCAAAAAAAACATTTTTGTTATTTTCAAGTCGTACATGAAAACAAAGCCCATTGCTGACGAACATGGGATAAAAACCTTTAGGCCATTTCTAATGACCGCTTTTTATTGTTATTTTTTCAATTTAACAAGACAGTCATGTTATGACCAGCAAAAAAATACAGAAAAACTCGGTCGTTACTACAAGGCAATTTTTATCAAAAGTTTCAGAATTATTATCAAACAATAAGTCATGAAAATCTTCACATCATAATTGTCACGATCACAAATTCCTCTATTAATTTATTTTATATCATTACGTATAAGATAATCCGACGTCATGTCTATGTTACTGTTAACCAATGTTATTTTATCCTTTGTGTTTATAAGAGATAAGTATTTTGCAACTTTTAGGAAATGTTGTGACATCTTAGAATATCAGTGATGCACGCCAAGAAAGCCTCGTTAAGAGATTTTTCTAGAATATTGGTCATCGAAGACCGAGGGTATAAATAGAACACCCCTACTTCTAAAGTTCAGTTCTTATTCAGTTTTTAAGTTAGTTACTAGTAAGTTCTCACTTATGTTTGTGAACCGTTTAGATTTATTTTTATAAGCTCAACTGGCGCTGCGAACAGGATAGTCAAACGGTTTTAATCGGTGTATTTCAATACTTTATTGACTACCTAACCCGTCTAGAAGGCAGCGAGTTAGCTCAACTGAATCGAGCCAGAAGCACTTCCACTACTCGAGGGACTTCAGTTGAGCAAGAGTCAGAACCACCCTCAACGCGACCTCACCTGGACATCATCGCCTGGGAAAGCTTTGCCTACAAAAGATCTCTATTGAGCACCATCGCTAGGCAAACTCGCGATGCTATTAGCACCCTTAGTATAGTAAGTACCTCTTCAAATCCTACATTATTACGACTATACATGTTATAGAAAATTTATTATTGTCATTGCCAATTTGAATTACTAAAATTCCTCATTGTAAATCGCTATTTTAAACCTTCAAGCTCATGAGTGATCCAATCAGAGATAGGTTACCAATAAGAAAGACAAATTCAGGCAATTCTAAATTCCAATCAAATTTAAAAAACATGTCTGTAAACTTTGCAGAAATTAATTTCGTTAGAGAAATTGTTCCTACATACAGTGGAGGCAGTCAAAATCTCTCGTACTACATTCAACAATGCGATAAAATTATTAAGGCTTATAAAAACAACACCCCTGGCCAAGAGCAAAGTACCTACAACAAATTAATATTTGAATTATGTTGTTCAGAATTAGCAGGCACTACTCGCGAAACTTTAATAATTTCAAACTGTAAAACGTGGACGCAAGTTAAAGACGCGTTAATAAATCGTTTCGGTGACCAGCGAAATGAAACTCTCTTGGAAAACGACCGTATCACGCGCTATCAATTTCAAAACAAAAATTACAAGTGGTATTATGAGAGGGTCAAATCTAGATTACAACAAATCCAAGAGCATTTAGGCATCAGAGAAGAAAATGACGCTATCAAAAACTTCAAAACTGAGATGTATAAACAACGCGCTCAGAATACGTTTTGTGCTAGTCTATTAGAACCATATCGTTCGTTCATTACCACTAAATCAATAGAGTCATTAAAAAACGTTCTAGCACAACTAAGAAATTATAACAACCACCAGCAACAAGTTAATTTCTTGAACTTCACAAGACAAAAACATCCTGCAAAAAACCCCAAATCAATTCTAGTACAAACTAAACGACACAACCACAAAATTTTTATACGTTTACTCCGTACTATTCTAATCATCAATTTCCCGCTATTACAATGAGTTATCAATCCCATTCCACTTCGCATCAAGTCCCCTATAAACCCGCTAACACACATAATCAACAGGCTCAGCCTAGATTCCCAAGTAATCAATCAAATTTAAACAAAAGACAAGAATATAAACCTACCCCTATGTCTATCAGCACTCTAAATACGTTTCAGTCCAACAGATTTCAAAACCAACCTCAATCATCCAATTACTTCCAGAGTACAAAGCTCCGTAATTTCATATCAGAAGAGCTCTACAACATCGAAATTCTTTAAGAAAGGCAGTCTTATTTCAACAATATCGATGAAAGTTATGAAGACCAAAGCTACGAACCAAGTCAGGGATACGAGAAAGGATTTCCAAATGTCTCAGAAAATTTTCCGATACCAGCCTCGGAACAACAATTCGGGACTTAAACACCTTATCTAACAAACCCAAATTACCCTTTGTAACTATCCCCGACCCAAATCTGAAGATCTTAAAAGACAGCCGAGCTTCTAATTCAATCACTAATCCAGGCCCGACATACAGTCACTTTCAAGATTTTCTCTATCACAAACCCTTCAGAGTTAAAGGATTAAATCAGACAGTAGCAGACGATAAAAATATCTCCTACCCCATGCTAAAAGAATGCGGTAAAACATAAAATTAGAACAACCAATGACGAACCCGTGTTTAGTAAATCTTATGGTATCCTTATCACTTGAAAGCAGTAATCTAAAATCAAATTAAGAAATTAGTCGACGATAAAATAATTAGACCTAGCATTTCACCATACAGTTTACCCGTGGGGGTTGTCCCAAAGAAAATCGATCCAAGCGGCAAAAGAAAGTGGAGATTAGTCATCGATTATAGAAAGAAAATCTAGAAAGAAGCATCTACTTTTCCAGCTTAGATCTCGCTCAAGGATTCCATTAAGTCGAAATGGACCCCAAGTCAATCGAAAAAACTGCATTTACGGTAAATAACGGACAGTGGGAATAGGTCCGCATGCCATTCGGACTAAAGAATGCACCCAGTACATTTTAACGCGTAATGGATATCGTTTTACAAGAATATCTGTACAAATTTTGCTTTGTCTATATGAACGATGTGGTGATTTATTCCAAATCCCTTTATGACCACATGATACACCTCAAATTCATCTTTGAGAAATCTAGGCAGTACAATCTAAAAGTCCAATTAAACAAAACCAAATTTGTACGTAAAGAGGTAGCCTTCTTCGACCACATCATAACACGTGACGGCATCAAGCCAAACGCTTTAAAAATTAAAGCAGTACAAGAATACCCACTACCCAAGACCACTAAAGAGATAAAATCCCTTCTTGGATTATTAAGATACTACACGCATTTTATCCCAAATATAGCACAAATAGTGTACCTATTCACAAGGTGTTTAAGAAAAGCAACGGAAATCGATATCCAAGACCCCGACTATCTAGAAGCGTTTCAAGAATGTAAAGGATTACTAATGAATGCCCCGATACTCTCTTATCCCGACTTCAATAAGACGTTTTGCGCCACAACAGACGCCTCTAACATCGCTATAGGCGGCGTACTTTTGCAAAATTCCAAGCCAATCGGCTATTATTCTAGAACACTAAATAGCGCTAAAAAAATTATTCCACCATCGAACGTGAACTACTTGCTATTGTCGATACCATCAAACACTTCAGACCTTACATTTACGGTAGCCAATGTTTAGGCGAAACGAATCATAAACCATTAGTGAGTTTATTTTCTCTAAAAAGCCCAAATTCTCGACTAGTCAAATGGCGTCTACGATTAGAAGAATACAACTATCAAGTACAATACAAAAAAGAAAAGGAGAACGTGGTAGCCGACGCTCTATCACGCGTAGAAATAAACTGCCGCGAACTTGTCGACAATGACGACGATTTAGATCTCTTATCGGTACTCCTCAACGTACATCTTGACGAAGACATGTCCCTTTAGGACGCCGACAAAATATTAAACAACAATAATAATGATATCAAATACTCTGACGACAATACCCGCCATAGTGCGAAAGAAAATCCTATTTTTACCATGCCGATTTCCGACAAACAACAACGTAAAGATCACCAAGTGTAACACCCTCGCCAAAAATATCGAAAACGCGGAAGAACAGTACAAGGTCATCAAAAAATATCATCAAAACGGCATTATTGGAACGCTTAATTCTGGTCCGATATGAAAACAAAAATAAATAAAATCATTAATGAATGCGAAACCTGCCTTCTCGTTAAATACGAGAGAAATTCGGACAAATCCCAATATTCCGGTCCACTACTTGCTAAGAAGCCCTTTGATGTAATTCATTTCGACACCTTCAGTTTGGAAATTAATAAATTTCTTACAGTCATTGACCTATTTTCACGATATGTTCAAGCTTATTATATACCGGATGCTACAAGCATAAAAATCCTTAACAGACTTCGATATTACTTTTCCCATTACAACCATCCCCAGAAAATAATTTGCGACAAACAAAAGAATTTAAAAACAACGTGTTTCAGGAGTATCGCCCCTTAAACAAAATTGATCTTCATTTCACCACTAGTTACAACCCTAACTCAAACTCTCTTATAGAGAGAGCCCACTCAACCTTAGTAGAAAAACTTAGAATAGGGAAATTACAGAATAAAAACGAAACAGCACAGATCCTCATTACCTCAGCAGTTCTCATCCGTCCACTCCAGTACCGGATACACTGCGTTCACCCTCCTATACGGACCGTATGAAAACTTAAATGCGCACGAAATCAATTTAGACGAGTCTTACAATCAACAAAGAAAAAACGAAATCTTCCCTTTTTATGAACAGTTACGTATATCAAAAACAACTAGATAAAAATAGCAGTATTTTAGAAAAACGAAGGGAAACTAGAGAAAACATAGACTTTAGGGAACCAGTAGCTTACTTTGCGCAACCAAGAAAACCGATCCGTGTTATTCAAAAATTAACGTTACGTCAGTAGACGGAAATAAAATAAAAGGCGCAAAAGAAAAAACAAATAGACCCACGAATATTCATTTACGAAACGTCAGGAGGTCTAAAAGGAAGTTTTCTTTGCAGGATCCTCAGCCTTTTGCCGAATCCCAGCCGAGCACTTCGACTTCAACAAGTGGAGACTAACGGCCACTATCTAGATAACTTAGGCATAGCAAAATTGTTAAGTCATTATCATGAGTTCTATTTTTATTTCAACCTTACCAATATAGAAATTAGTCATAGGAAACCACTAGTTAATATTCAACTCTTAGAAACAAGACCGATCTCACAAATGAACGAACCACTCCTATACGATCTTAAAGAAAATTGCGTTAGTAAAGAAAACCACTTAGGCAAATTTAATCATCACATGCAAGAACGCGGTTTGATAAACGCGTTAGGCACCACCATAAAGTACATTTCCCGTAATCCCGATAATGACGACTTAGCTGACATCAACAAAAACATCCACTCACTCTTCCAAAATCAAGGTAAAACCGTCAAGAAAATTGACAAGTTTGTCTCTTTCGTCAACCACATTACTGACGGGTACACGGAAGACTTAGAAACCATTCAAACAAACATAAATAAAACTTTAGAAGCCTTAGATCAAGTAACAGATGATCTTGAAACTCAACTTTTATTACAATATACTTAATGTGCTTCTAAGTCAAAAGTTGATCAATTACCTCCAAAGTATAGAAAGAACAATATCTCTTGCATTCACTGAAAATGTAGATTTGGAAACAATTTCAAGTAAAGAATTAATACAGATTATCAACCATTGAGACCTAATATAAAAAAAGGCATAATTACCCGAGTTTGGTATTTTTGACCCATTCAGTGCCTTGAAGTTTTCTAATTTCAAAATAGTACAAGTAAACGAAGCAATTACATGTATGTTGTATATTCCCATCTTCAAACTACTCAACTATCAACTCCAGAAAGTTTTCCCCATTTCTAACTCCCATAATCAGGTGCTATTACTACCGAGTCAATACTATCTTGAAAGCATCAAGGAAAACTTTTGGATCGAAGAAGAATGTCAACCCATCGACCAGCAATTCCTGTGTGTTCATATTCCCATGAGCGCTATCTTAATACAAGTGAAAATTGTAATTTCGCCAATGTGCAAAACTAATACAAACTGTATGTGCAATTAAGAGACGGCTCTGTTCTTGCATCCAGTAGAACTAAGTTACCTCTAATAAAAAATTGTAGAAATAAGATTAACCATTCCTGTGTAATCAACAATACCCTAGTAACTACGGAAAATCATTGGAAAATAATTATCGACGATAACACATTCGAAAACACTTTTGTAAATTTCACCCATACACCAACCATCACTGTTGATATTTACAATCGTAAAGCCGATAAAATTGTAAATTTGCATTTGGTGCATTTAGAAAATGTTCATAAAGTAACAGCAGAAGCAAAAGACCTAAACGACAATATTACCCTGCATCCTGCTATTCATTTAACCCACACATCGGTCACCACTACACTATTAATTGTACTTCTCGTCTCAATTTTTGTAATAGTAACATTTAACAATAAGATTCGATCTTATTTTCAAAGATCCAAAAATGTAAATCAGGCAAACGTAAAAATACATCTTTTCCGCAATTACTCATCTAATCAAAACGACGACGTTTTGACTTAAAGGGGGGAGACATTACGTATAAGATAATCCGACATCATTTCTGTATTACTGTTAATCAATGTTATTTATCCTACGTGTTTAAGAGATATAAGTATTTTGTCAACTTTTAGGAAATGCTGTGAAATCTTAGAATATCAGTGATGCACGCCAAGAAAGCCTCGTTAAGAGATTTTTCTAGAATATTGGTCATCGAAGACCGAGGGCATAAATAGAACACTCCTAATTCTAAAGTTCAGTTCTTATTCAGTTTTTAAGTTAGTTACTAGTAAGTTCTCACTCATGTTTGTGAACCATTTAGATTTATTTTTATAAGGTCATTTGTAATATTCTTATGAATAAATTAGTGTGCGCGAATTAATTAAACGTTTTTTAAAAACACCCTATCGGGACTTACAAACGTAACTATATCAATATTAATTTAGATAGAAAGAATCTCTTCTTTCAGTGCCTAGGAGAAGCAAATATTTGGCTATTACATGTACTAAGCTGATTGCTCTTGAAATCCCCCTTTCCTCAAATGTTTACACTGAACAGGTAATAATGCACAGGAACAGTTAAGGGTTTTTGAAGATTTCCTAGATGCTAAACAAGCGTAGATATCCAATAAAAATAAACTTTAGTTGCGAAATACCAATCATTCTTACTTTTTGTTCTAGAATGTATAATTTATAGCTCCTAATTTAATGTGTACTAACAAAGAGGAGAAAAAATCATAGTTAATTGAACTTGATCTTTTGTAAATCGCAATTACAAGCAAATAAAAATTTTATTTACATGCTAAATAGGGCAGTAAAAGAAAATTTTGATAGAATAAAATCTTCTGCCTTCTCAAAAAAACTATGTAATTCGTAATAGTTATTTAAGACAGAAGGAAAAACTAAAAAATTATGGCTCAGTATGAAATTATAGTTATTTGTGTTACAAGGAAAGAAATTGAGTTTCACATGTGATCTTAGAAGATTAATCAAAAACTTAAAAAAAAGTTATTTTACTTTAAAAGTTTACTTTTACAATTAATTTTAAGATAGCTTTGGTACCCATGGTATCCAAAACGAATCTAAGTAAAAAGAAAAATAAAATCTGAACACCAGTTACTTTGTCAACTTTCGACAACAAACTAAGGTTCGAAATGATTGAAGTTAACGAAAATATAAACTTATTCAGTCTGTTGCAAATAGTATCTGTATTCACGATCACTAGTACTAATACGACACTTAGCTGTTGGACGGCAGTTGCTGCTGCCTGCACGCATGGCATCACCGTTGGACCGCAGCGCTATCCGTAGGTCTCAGCGCGGCGCTTGCAACGTCGATGCCGAGTCCGCCAATTACTCCACAGCCCGAGCAGAAAATTAAGGTTGAGCTTTTGCATTTAGTTCGATGATGTCCCACATGTCAACAATTACAACAACAAAGAGGGTTTTCGGATTCGCAATATACAAGGGTAATCCTTCCTTTTTCTGTCCACTAGTCCACACCCCGAACAAAACAAGATAGGATTATTTCTAGGTTGACACGCGGCCACTAGGACCAATTAAATTGTAGAAAAGACAAAAATGGCTTTTAAAATTGGCAAAGTCGGAAGGATTGAAGAAGATTGGTCGCAAGTAAAAACTGCTTTGCGCAAAACTTTGGTGATAAAATTGATCTCTAAACACCTCTGAGAAAATTTGTACGATTATCAAAACACAAAGATAAACATACCTACATTTCCCAAACGACTCGAAAAATTGAAGTCACAAATGGAAGTTAAGATTCAGAATGATGCAATACTTATTCAAAGCCAGAAGATGATTTTAATTGACCAAAACGAACTGAATGCTTTAGATGTTTTTGCTAAAAATCAAGACGATAGATTAAGACTGGAAATAATTTGATGACCTATTAAAAGTCAGTAAGTAATTAGACACTTTCATAACGAAACACGTATAAATGCATTATCCAAAAGGCACGAACCTGCAAAACAACCACAAAAGATTTCAAATATTTCAAACATTAAATTTCCAACCAACTTCTATGTGTTAACCACAAACAATATTAACTATATTAACTTAAGCAATTTCCTTTCATTCATTCAACTTTTGAAAATTCCCGTTAAACTGTTATTCGACGCAGGATGTCATTCTTCCATGCTAAAATCCCTTTCCCGTACAGAACAGATTTCCAAACTCAGAAAATCGAAATACCCCCAGAATCTGTTATTGCCAAAGAAATAGAATCTCATTGCCAGAAAACACAGAAACAATAACAAAAGACATAGTCTGCGAACAAATTATAGCAGAATTCCCCGCCTGTGTGACTAGAGCAGAAAATCAAACTGCAAAGATTTTCATCAAAATTCTGACCAATTAACATTTAGGAATAAAATCAAACACGAGATCAAAACAGCACACCACGTTCCTTTTTATACCAAACCTTACAGATACCCGTATATACATAAGGCAGACAAATAAATAAATTGTTATACTTCAGTGTTAATCGCAATATGTAGTAAAATTTCCCTTCTATGCAGAGATTGCAATAAAATACTGAAGAATATAGCTCCCCCACGTGAAGAGATCAAACAAGCAGTCCTTGTTTGTTCATTTTATCGATAGAAAAGTTATATAGACAAAATAATAATAAGACATCTCCAAGTAAACGTAGCTATTGTTGGGTTTTGTAGTAATCGTTAGATTTAATAACAGTTTTCCTAGTAAAGTTGATGTTTATTGAAGGATGCGAATCCCTGTAAAGGTGTGTGGTTTTGTAACGAATGTAAATTGCGATATAGACCGTGTATAAGTTACGTCTGTCTTGATTCACCTAGTTCATAAATTTGTTCTTACTTGTTTTGTAAATGAAGAATTGGGCCTTAGTCCTCGGCAGATTTTAAATGGTCAGAAGCTGTGAAGAATCCCTGAGAGGAAAATTTGTACTTGTAATGCTAAAACTATGTATGAAGCCGGCAAAATACTACATAATGCCATCAAAAAAAAATGAATAGACTCTCTATTTATATACGATAGACATAACACGTGTAAGTGAAAAGCGCTGGACGGATTCCAGGCAACGCTCAATAAAGAGCCATCAAATATACTAACTGGAAATATCAACGGTAATCATGTCCACGGGGTAGGAATCGTTTTAAACAAATATACTGCCAGACACATCACAAATCTTGTCCCAATATCGGAAAAAATGCTGCTCATTCAAATTAACTCCTTTTCCATTAAAGCCAACATAATTCAAGTATACGCACCCACGGCCGATACACCAGAAGAAGAAGTTGAAGATTTCTATAATGGCCTGGCCAATATTCTGAGAAAACTTCACAAAAATGAAATAAATTTAGTTATTGGTAATTTTAATGCTAAAATTGGACAAGGCAGATATGAGGAAGTCATAGACCCTTTTGGACTAGGTGATCGAGATGAATGCAGAGATCGACTAAAGATTTTCGCAATGGAAGAACAACTAGTAGTCATCAATACGTCCTTCAAATTAACGCAAGGCGACTATACACATGGAAGCTACCCCAAGATACTCCAGACCATATCACTAGAAATCAAATTGATTATATTATGATTAATAAATGGTTCAAGAATTTAGTAACATCGGTAAAAAAATACCCTGGCGCTGATATCAAATCTAACCACAACCTTTTAGTCGCTACTATTAAGCTCATATTGAAGAAAGTACAGCAAGCAAAGACTAGGAAATATGATCCAAGATTATTGAAAAATGAAGACACAAAACAAGAAACACAAACCTGCATGGAAAGCGTACTGTCAAATATGGAAACTGCAAATGAAATAAGAGAAAAACTAAAAGAAATTAACGAAACAATTCTTGATGGACACCTTTGTCTAAAAATGGCGTAAAAGAAGATGTGGATGACCGATAACATCTTAAGTATGATGGAGAATAGAAGTGTCAATGACAAAAACAACATAGAATACAAACAAATTAATAAAGAAATAAAAGCAGGCATGATTCAATCAATCTCCACAAGAAAGTAAAGGAGACAGCAGGAATATACAAACCCAGAACACCGGGGTGTATAACAGACAATCAAGGTAGCCCAGTAGTTGACAAAGAACACAAAAGTTATATGGAAAGAATAAGTTGAAGGAACCTTTGAATACGACAGGGACAGCAACCAACTCATCCTTGAATGTAGCACTGAACCTCCAATTACACATGGGGAGGTCAAAGCTGCAATTAAAGCAACTAAGGTAGGTAAAGCTGCAGGGCCTGATAACTTTCATCAAATCAGGCATGATAAACTAATGACAGTTTTAAAAGTAACTGACCTGGACGACAAAGATCTCCGAATCAAAAATAAATCGATCAGCAGCATCAAAGTCGGAGACTAGTTGACAGAAGTAATACCAATAAAAAAAGTGTGCGACAAGGCTTATACTCTCCTGGATATTGTTTAATGTCTATTTTGAGCAGAGGATATAGATGAAGGTATCCTGGTAAACGGTGAACGTCTGAGCAATAGTATCAGATATGCAAACGACACAGTTCTATTAACAGTCACCTCACAAGGTCTACAGACACTGGCATCCCGGTTAGCGGAAACCAGTTATACCTACGGTTTTGATTTTAACATCAAAAAGTCATACACATGGTGATCAGCAAGCATCACATTCGACCTAGTCAACTACAGGTAAATCAGCAACAAGTTACGCAAGTATTCAGCTATAACTATCTAGGCACCACCATAAATGACCAATGCGACCACTCAGTAGAGATAAGCCAAATTGTGAATGTCAGGATAGCCCTTATCAGAGTGAACAATATCTTCAGAAGCCACGATCTACCATTAAAAACTAAAATCTGCCGCTAAGTTCTTCTCTACGGAGTTGAATACTAGACACCGACCAAAGCATCTATGAACACTTACGGCTTTTGAGATGTGGCGCAATAGGCGTATATTGAGAATCTCCTAGGTAAACCGAATCATCAACAGTGAAGTTCTACGTAAGATGGATAAACAATGTGAAATTATCGCCACCGTGAAACAATGCAAACTAGAATATCTTGGACATATAATGCGGAATGGACAACGATACAACCTCTTACAACTTATACTACAGAGAAAGATGCATGGTAAAAGAGGTCCAGGATGGAGAAGAATATCGATCCAAAACTTACGAAAATGGTTTTCCTTGAACACTACAGTCAATAAACTAAAAATCGCCATGCTAATAGCCAACATTCGATAGGGATAGGCACTGCAATTTTTAAATTCGACTGAGATAATTATAAACAAAATAAAATAATCTATAAAAATAGATTAAAACAAAATAATGTGTTTTTGAAGACAAAGCAGAAACGACAGTCAGGCAACGGAAATTTTGACGACCATTCTTTCATTTCTCTGGACCTTTTCGGCAATGCCCGGACTCGATGGTCAACGGAACGAATATTGATAGCTCTACCATTCTTAATTTATTATTCTTTGGGTTTTCGAGTTTGTTTAGTTACTTCATACTTGTCAGGTAGTCAAATGAAAAAATACTTGCATCTGCAAATTTAAAAGGTATCCGCCAACATTCTAAGCAATAAATGATGGAGAACAAGAAGGTAGGTATATCAAAATCGTTTCGACATAAGTAACCTTGTTTACACGATTCAAACTGTCAGATTTCTGTGGGTAGGTCTGATTTAAAAACAACGTTAACAGGATATAATGATAAATTCAGAAAGTAATGTACCCACTGATAATAATTAGAAACAAGAATTAAATAAATCAATAGACTCCAGAGCCGTGCGCCAGCGTCGGTCCCAACTGAACACTTTTTTCAACGACCCCTTTTGAAATCTGAAACAATTAACTGCTTGTCATACGTATTTAGATATTTCAAAACTAACCTTAGCTGTTACTAGAGTTTTTTAACTCTTGGTCAGTCATCTCTAACGACGCAGAACTTACATTAGTTCTGTAAGGTTTTAATTTATCAAATGTAGACACATCTTTATAAACGAACCGCGTTCGCTTGGATCCCACTGTTCTTCCCACTCCGATCGAGCTTCTTACAGCATTCGGGATGAGCCTATCCACTCTTTCGTGTTGCATTGGCAAGTGAAGTTGTCTTTGCACATAAAATCCTCTTAATTGCCATCTTAGTACAATATCCTGTAAAGCTCTTACTTGTGTAGGGCGTCACATACTCACAAATGATTTGTCTTGGTACTCCAAATAGATTATTTCATCCATAAATCGAATTACCGGAGCAGTCTTTGTGCTTGGTACCGCGTTGATCATCATAAATTTTGAGAATGACTCTTTATACGCTTTGCCTGAAAGGACTCAAATGGTTGGTGTGAAAGGTATTCATTCGAACGTATTGTATTTCTCAATCTCGGCTCAATGGTAAAATATCATTTAGACCGCTCAATAAGCTTTCGTTTTAGTTTGGTAAACGAATCTTCCTCGTCTTCTTTTTACCTAAGAAAATACAAGTTTCCTTTGTGAAGGTCGCTTACTTGCTTTTTCCAGGATGTTGCTAGTTTGATTCATTTTCTTGTATGTGTTTAATTTATTCGGTATGATGTTTTTATTGAGATACTGTTTCAGCCTTTTTTGCTTGACTATACGTACTTTATAAAAAATCAGTCAGTAAAAAAGTCAAAATTACGGCAATAGTAAAAGATTCTTGCACCTCCCATAGGAGGCAGACAGGTTACTTTCAATTTCTACATGAACTATCAAATACTATTATGTTTTCACTGATAATTTACATCCATCGTTTTGCTCTCGCATTTAGACGAGACTAGGGCTGGCCGATTGGCCGGTCTTATTCGAATCGTAATCTGGCGGCTTTTCATTAAATGCCAAATAGGAGGGGAGCAAGAGGAGGTTAAAGTTGGAAATTCTGCACTTTTGAAAACGAAGGATTGGGATAACTCGAGAAGGGGTAAACCAATTCTGACCAAACTTGTAGGATAGGTGGAGCATAATGTTCTTCGACTATCATACACACATGCAGCGAACGCGGCAAAAATCAACAAGATCGATTGGGATCTTATGGGCAGGGCTTGCAATCTGGGACCAGGGACGCTGTAGTAAAGAGAGCCCCCAAAGAATGTTCCGCTCCAGGAAGTGGGGGAGAACGGGATGGGAGTTTTGCAAAGATATCAAAACGACATTTAGTACCCCGATTCACCTGCATCTGATGACGCTCAAACCAATTTGCCTTCTTTGGACCTTTTTGGAGCGGGTATCCGAGTTTCTAAGAAAACGTAGTTGAAGCACTTTGATGCGCCGTGGAATGGGAAACAAAAAAGGTTCAATGCATGTTTTTCCTATTAGATCAAATTCTAGGTCGAAAACGCCAAACAATAAAAATGGTGCAAATACGGTTCGGGAATGAACACCCTTTGAGCTAGAGATATGAATCTTTTGCAGTAAGAAATTGCGAACCTTTTCTATCCCTTCTTGGGCCGTTATTTTCAGGTAATTGATTCGACATGTAGTTCTCCCAATTCTGAATGTATTTTGGCTCCAAATTCGATTAAAATGCCCGGAGGAACTTTGAAGTCAGGAAATCGAGACGGTACGTCCTATCGACTTGAAACCTTAACCATTGTTCTCGTATCAACTCTAATAAAAAATGAGTGTTATTTAGAATACCATTAGAATCATCAACGACCAAAAGTTTTACCTTCGAAACTGACAAAGAATATCCAAATAGATTGTGTTTGTACTTAGTTTTTCAACTCAAACTATAGCCGAGAGTTTCTATTCACTGAAAAGGAATTTTAACAACGAACGACATCCGCATGTGCTCAAACTGGATGTTGCTTGCTATAGCACTAGCGTGTGTAAATAAACAAACAATCAGATGTTGTTAAAGATAAAAAGTGTGCAATGCTCTCGAAAGCATTTGATTAAAGCAGCACTGATTTAAATATTTCTTCAATCAGCAAAAGATGGAAATCTGCTTTGAATTGATTTCAATTTAGAGTTCAGTTCATTTTTGATGGGTAAAGATTGCTTGGAGTCTACTTGCTTGCAATTAATATTTGAGTAAACCTCATATAGAACCAAAGTTAAAAAAGTGGAAATTCTAACCAAATCATTTGTTGAAAATTTCATTTGTGGCAATATACTTTGACACTTTACAACTTACAGATTACTGTTTTGTTAAAACTCGAGTGTACCATCGTACCACGAGAAAACGAACAGATTGAGTATGTCATCAATAAAATAGTTTAAAGAAACCTCGAATAAAAGAGTTTTTCTACAGCACTGTCTAAATAATATCTATCGGTACTCCTAAAGAAAACTGTAGAAAACTGCCTTAAGTTTAGATGTGGGGCCTAGGGATAATTTTTGCTATACTCACTCACAAGGAGACGTCATAAATATTGAGTCGCGGATTTTGTTGTTTTTCTCAGTAAAACTTTATAGTCAGACCCAACAGATGTCACCATAAACACCGACAAGATTTATTACAGGGAGCTACGAAGCGTTTAGGTTCATTTACGTAAGTATACATACAGTTAAGAAGTTAATCAAAGGTATAGAGCGTCAGCGATTGAAAAGCATGCGAGGGATTTAGGATCAGGCATCCTCTTTTTCGACCAATATTAATCAGTTAAATGATTTTGCTTCATTTTTGTGTTTATTTTAAATCCTTGTGAATCTATTGTAGGATAACTAGCCCTTTTCGATCAAAACTAGGATATTTCTGCAAATCAAGTTTTGAGAACAGAATAAAATTTTAACTTCAACAGGAAAGCTAAAAGGTCTGATAAGCTAAGTAAGTCCTAGATTCTAGCCAACTTCATCAATACCATTTAGCTACTGTATGGCAACGTTCACGCGAACAGTCTCACGGTTTTTATCTGAGGTTTCAGATAATGAGAAATGAATTTGAAAAATTTAACTTTGAAAAATATTCTGGCAGAAATTAAAATGGAAAAATATACAGTATAGAGGAAAGAGCAATAAAACAAATAAAAATGAAAGTAACAAAATAAATTCTTCTGTTGGAGACTACGTAGTGGTTACAGCACGGGCACAGTGTTTTGTGCAAAAGGTTCCAAGAGTATTACATTGAGGAAAGTAAAGAAGGTTTGTTGAATAGTTCCTTATATTATACTCCTTCCAGTGAGTGCTGTTTCGGTTATCTAGAAGGTAGTGCCGTGGTGTCTATTAGTCTAAATGATTCAAAATGTCTTGTCAATCCGAACAGCCCTAGTAATCTAGAAAGATCAATACAGACTAGGCAGACTTGAGACTTGATATTATTATTGATTATAATTTTATAAACAAAAGTGATTTGTCACTAGGGAATGCAAACCCAAAGATCTCCCAACATTCTAAAAGTAACATCCTGCTCAATCTAAGTTAATTGACATGAAATTACGGTTTTTGTGCGCCTCTACATAGACTTACTTCTGTAGAAGTTGAAGAATTGCTTTTTTGTAAAAGATTTTTTTTAGTATATCATAATATAATTAGTCGTGATGTCCATACTTCATAATTAAAAAAGGAACAAATTGGATCGTTTAAATTCTGTTTTAGGAGAAAACTTTCCAATGCAAGATTAATTCATGAAAAACGCTTTAACCAGTAAACAAATATGTCACTATAAAAGAGAAAACTAAAGCAAGGTCGTGTAGATATATCTGTGTTGGGATTTAGAATGTTCGGAATGGATAGCTCATTTGTTAAGTCAATCAAGATCGAGAAAATTAAGGTTATTTTTCTATGGAATTCGATTAGTTGATCCAGCTAAATGTACGGTAAACGTCGAAATATTTCTACTATCATAAATCACTTTGGAAGGCAGTGTTAAGCTTGTTAATAAAATAACAAGAGTTATATAATATCGTTACTTACCTGTACATAAGTTGTAGGAAATCGACAATCATTATGTGAAAAATTGTGGGTTCATTAGAAATTAAAATTCTTGTTAGGTATAATAAATTGATTTAACACTATCAATAACTTAAGTTGAACAGTTATTTGATTCTAAAAGAGTTTTAATTAGAACAATAATTTATAAGAATTATAATTTACTTAAAATAAATATCAAAATCGATCAATTTGTATTGTATATCAAGTTACTCAAAACAGTTTGGGTAGTAACAAAAGGTAGCGGTACACAGATTTCACGGTAGAACCTTTGGAATTTCGTTTATTGCTGAGTATAATCAAAGAGAATCGATCACATATACTCAAGTGAAACGCTGCTATAATGAGCTAAAATTAAAAAAAAATAATTAATATCATTCTTTGAGTTTCTAACCTCATGATCGTTATTTAACATTAAATATTGAGGTAAATTAATGAAATATACATTGACTAGGTTGTGGATCCTGTTAGATGTAAGTTAACAAGATTTTAACGCCCGCCTTAGAAATTATACACACTGTTAGCATAGGAAGTAACGTCAAAACAATTTGTAGTAACAAAACTTGTTAAAATTTCAAAAACTAAAGGGTAAAAAGAGGCAAGTAACAAACAAGTAAGCTGCTAAGTAAATAAATCACAACGAACAAAAATTATAATTAACATGCAAGTGTAAATAGGAAACAAAATATGATTCTACTTGGGCTATTATTATAGTTTGCTTGGAATCAGACGAAAGATTTAAAAGTGTAAACTGTACTCGAGTCTTATAATTACTAAATCGTAGTATACACCTCAGCGGAGAGTAACAATACCTTTCTAATACGGTAGGCCAAAAGGTATGCAAGTGACTGGATTCGCGTGAGTTCGCGTGGAAAATATAAAATGCGTAATAACAAAGTTTAATTTTGCCTAAATATGGCCACCTTACTATCATAAAAAAATTTAAATATAAAAACTACTCTGCTGTGTAATACCCACGCTGTACTTAGAATAGGCCTCTACCTGTCTCATCCACAATTTAATGTTTCATATGCCAATCGTTAGTGCTGCTGGAAAGCTCGAAAGGTTTTAGGGTTCCAGTTTACAGTGGCCGAAAGCTGCATTTTTAGGAAAAGATTCATAAAATTCAAAAATTCATATCTCAGGCTTCAGACGTGTTTGGGAAATGAAAGACATACGTTGATATTCTCCATACCACGGAATTACTATACAGAACCGTACGTAAACAAGCTGTTCTAGTGTCCTTAATTTTGAAAATTTTGGAGAGATAGGGTAAATCAAAATTCATAACTGGTGCAAGAATGGAAGAATAAACTCGGAATAAATACCGAAGATGTGGCATCAACCAGCAACTCTCCAACTCCATAAGGACTATTGACATGGATTAATTATAAAGGATATGTATCACTAGCCTCACCAGTCTTGCCAAATTTCAGCCTATGTGCTCCGACCACTCAAGAGAAATACGTGTTTTGTGTTTTTCTGATTGGTACCCATCAACACTGATGAATGCACTACAAGCTGACAGTGACAAAAGATTGCTGCTTTCCTGCAGCGTTGTGCGAAAAGCGATTAGCTTTCCAACGACACCATCAGGACCGTAGCTAGGGGTAGGCAGAGTAGGCATCCACCTAGGGGCGCAAAAGGCAAGGAACGCTAGGGAGTAATTTCTTCGTACTAAAAGAAACGGGATTAAATAAAAGACAGTGATAAAAATAATTCGTCAGTTTAAAACTACCTGTTATCTGCAATTTTTATGCATTTTTAAACAACAAATGAGCAGTAGCAGTACGAATTGGATTTGTATTGAATTTATGACTGACGCAAGGACACTAAGTTCTAATGGTCAACAAATGTTTAGAATTCTTGAATTTTAAGAAAAGGAATACAGGAGGATTTAAGGGGTAAGTTGGAAAAGAGATAAAAACTTTCGTGGACTTCTGGTAACAAAAGGGCGTAAAAATTATTTAGAATGTTATCCTGTAGCAAAGAATAGACAGTTTTCGAATAAATGTTTCTACAGAATCTTACCAAATGGAGGTAGTGTTCACAGGAATTGGACTTTTTACTGTGTAGAACGGGATGCAGCTTATTATTTTCCGTGTTCGTTGTTTAGACTAGGCAGTACCCAATTCTCTATGCCGGAAACAGGATTTAGCGACTGATGTTACATTGGCGCCAGAATAAAATAGCACAAGAATTCGGCTTGTCACAAAAAATGTGTTATCAAAAACTTTTTAAGTGAATATCAACCAAAATTACTTTGTTACTGAAGACATCCAAAAAAAATGGTATATTTCCGAAACGGAGAACTGGAATTATATTTTAAACTGCACTATGGATGCAATTTTGTTTTCCATAAAAAAACAATGAGACGCTGCGAGGATGCGTTGAAAAAATTAGACACATAAATCCCGGTAAACTTTTACAGACAATAGAACTACTAAGCCATCATGACCCCATTATTAAACATCGTGTGGACTCAGAAAACAAATCAGCAAAATACTTGTCAACACAAATTCAAAACGAACCTATTGCAATAGTTAATAATTAATTAATAGTAATAATTAGTTGTAAAGCATACGATTAAAAATATTTAATTAATTAATTAAAAATAACAATTAATTGTAAAACATGCGATTAAAAAAATGTCGAATTTATTTTTAAATAAAACGGCATACAGTAAAATAGTTTCTTTCACTATTAGTGCACTGGGGAGAAGGGGGCGCAAAAATGCCAACTTGCCTATAGTAAAATTTTGTCTAGCTACGGCCCTGAACACCAACGCGGTGCGTTCGATATACAGACTCGCCCAAGCGATTTTTTAAAGACAAATTGGTTATCCAAAACGGTCAGTGTTGGGCTAATGGGCGCAAAGGGGGTGGCCACACGTTAAAACTGATGTCATTTTTGAACTCCCCACACCCACTCGGGAGTAATAAGGGGTGGTCCAAAATGAATAGCAGCCCCAGATTCCGTCGTCTGAACCCCTTACGAAGGGAGAACCTCCGTGTCCCGGAACCCATCCGTAAGTTATAAATATTTAGAAGTGTTGTTCCTTGCCGGAACTCAGTCGCTCTCCAAAGCTTCACCAATGGATACCACCATTCCTTGAACCAAGGTGACATTGAAATATCAAGTCAACCTTCAAGAGCTACTGTAACTGACACGTCCATTACGGAATTAAATCGCACTATTGGATTCCACTACTAAAAATCTATATTGTCATTTAAATTTTTTTTGATGACGTCATAACTAAAAAACAAATGAAAGTCGGAAGGTGAATCGCACATATTAATGTGTACTTTTAAAAACTAAAATCGACCTATCTCAGCGTTTTTAAAACTACATGTTGAGTTCGCTGGTTTTTATAATATTTCATACCTTAATCCCACACTGTATACGACACTACTACTTAATGGATTAAGTTAGATAATTATTCTACTCTGTTTGTCACTTGAGTTGCACAACAGCTGTAAGCAGGCGTTGTCATTGGGGGTTGCGATTCGGGTAACTACGTTGTCGAAAGCAGACGCTTCGCGAACTAGAATATTATGGTTTACACTTTCAATCATATCAACAAAATATCAAGATTTGTATAGATGTATGGTATCAACCTTTGTCATAACAAGTATCTTATTTCAATCAACCAAAGAAATATCAAGCATTTACTGTTATGGATGGATCTAAGTACAGTTCAAAGAGAATACTATTTTCAGGAAATGGGAAATATTTTGACCTCTCATAGATTGAAATTGTATTTAATTTACTGGAGAGTTTATTCGTGCTGCTACTACATACTTATACAAAAACAGAAATTAATCTGAAACCAAAAGAGAATCTTTGTGAAGTCTACGAATTTTGTATCCAACGTATCAGGGAGAACCAAATATCATCCAAGCAAACAGCAGATCCTAAAAATGAATATTTTGAATGCGATTCTGAGAGAAGAGACATAACAAAAAAAGTTGAGGATTTTCTGGCAGCCAGCACTAAATATTAAAAATCTATAAATTTAGCAACAAGTTTTATGTAACTGTAAATTAACAACAAAAACCAAAAATAAAGAGAACCCACAACAAATAACGAGAGGAATGACTAACGTGTAAGTTAAATAATAAGTAAAAACCCGTTTGAACATCAACAAACACCAAAAATTCCCAAAACTCAAACAGATCTGCAGAATAAAACAGTTTCATTTACGAAAACGATAAAGTTAATGGCTAATAAAGTGTAAAACTGCCCACACGCACAACACATACCCACTGTAGGGAAAAATAAAAAAAAACTTTGTTTTGGACAGACATATGCTAACATAATTTTTATAACTTTTTTTTGTGACACCGTACATCATGTTTTATTGCATATTAGAAAAAAGAGAAATGCCTATCTACATTTTATACAGATTCGCTACGGTTACACATGAATAAATAATATGGGAATTATATCTATCTCCAATTTAATATTGACCGAGGCTTTTTTTTGCTGATATAAAACAGAGACTGATGTCTACATCGTGTTTGTATGTGTGCATGAATATTACATTTGAAATTTTTTATAACAGTCTGTATTAGCCAAGAGTTTATTCCAAAACATTTCAAAAATATATATGGAGAAAAGCATTACGAGAGAGTTTTATAAAAAAGCTGGGGGAAACGAAACGATGATGTTTACTCGTACCTAATTTAAAAGTAAATGTAAAAAGTTTTTAAAAATGTAAACTTAGTGTTCCAGGTGGTTTTAAGAAACCCCATTATATCTATCCATACGATATAAAGTTTTTCCTACACATCCCTATTATACTTTTACATTACAGCTTAAGCTGGGAAGAGAACTTCTAATGTGTTATTTGGCATTCGTGCCCATAATAAGTGGCTCGACGTGCACGGCTTAGCGATGCAAAAGTCCAGCGGGGCGCCAGCTTTTTCACGAATTCGTCTCGCACTTTTTAAAAAATGAACATTAAGAAGTTCTGTGCCATCTATTTTAATTGTGACGACAGGTTTTATAAGCAGCAAATTCTCCGAGTGAGAACAAGTTAATGCGAACTTGTGAAATAAGAAGTTATGAAATACATCAACTAAACTAAAAAGGTTTTTTGAGGTACTTAACTTGGTATTCATAAAAATAAAATGAGTTTACTTTTAAATGGCAAAAAATTGCAACTACTATAGCTTGTTTTAAATTATCTCCGGGCTAGATTAAAGGCTGAAAGGTTTTTGTTTTAGGAGAAGAAGTTGCTTTTATATCAAAACATGTAGAGGGGCCTTTTTCAGTTTCGTAAATCGCAATGTGTGCGCGTGTGTCGTATTTTACAGTTCTAAAAGACCATTCTATTCAATAGCTCGTGAAACAGAATAAATCATGAGCACAAACCACATTTAGCGGTTTAAACATGACTATAACAAATTGGTCTTTACCCCAGTTTTCAAAACCTGAAAAGCTTTAAAGTCTATCCAATTGAATTCTGGGGTTGTAATAGAAAAGTGTAAAATAGAATTTTTATTGAGATTTTTACATTTCTTGCTTGTATCCGACACGATCTAGGTATCAATCAAGCATTTGACAGCTACATTAATTTGTGGGTCATTAAAATAAACGAATCTGTAAAATTCCCGCAAATAAATCAACATATCACGCTTTTGCGTGGAGAGCTACTTATTTAATTAACATTTCAAGTACGAAGCGATGATGATTCAAAACACTTATATCATCTATTTATTTTCGATCTAGAATTTCATGGGAACTTAATATTATTATACAAATGTGTCGCAACAGATTTTATTTCGAATTTAAGGAATATTTGCATTTAGTAGTTTCACTTCAAACAATTCTTATTATTTCAAGTACGGGCTATAAAAGAGAAAAACGTAATTATGTAATAGGCATATCATCCACTAATATTATCCAAACGTAATAAACCGATCTTTTTTTATAAACATCAAAAGACGTCATTGAAAGATTTGGAAAATGCCAAGAGCAATTTAACATACATAAACGATAAAATTAACTATTTTTTACATAATAATATCTTATTAGTTATTATAATAAAAATATTCACAGTCGAGTCGGTATCGTTTTCTAAACCGAATACTTTCAATAACGAAATTGGCTCTAAAGTATCAAAGGCAGGCGAACTAAAGTACTTGTATTCAAATCTTGAAAACGTCGTCGTATATAATATTTAATTTAAGGTCCGTTCGACAAATCACTATACTTATAATACAAATTTTTCATGTTAAGCAAAGTACGCTGAAAGGTTGGATTGAAATAAACAGAATAGCAACCGACTTAAATTAAAATATAACCATTACATTTTACAAGCATGCTCATTGTATTTAATGCCCAGATTAATTCTTTGCATTAATTCTAAATACGGTGTTATTCACATACGATAAAGATCCTACCAGAAAAAAGAGTATACGTAGATATAAGAAAAAAAATTATAATCTCAATAAAAAGTTCATTAATATTTCTGTAATTAACATGTTCATTGGTACTATGAAATACCCATCATTAAGTAATGTATCAGTGTTTAATATTATGCTGCGTATTGTTAATACAATGAACAGGCGTTCCTTACCTCAATAAAAACAATTCATAAATGCAATGAATGTATTAATTGAATTAATAACGACTTTTATTAATATTATGTACATGTACACTGACGCTATGAATTTATTAATTATATTAATGAAAGATTTCACATTTAGATAATAATTAGTCTATTGCAGTGACGAATGATTGTACATTTATATTACATATTTTTAATAATTATGTTCGTTCACTAATGCTTAGCAAAACAATAAATCGATTTACTGCTCTGAAGAATAAACATACAGGGTGGTTTATTACTTCAAATGCTCCCTGTCATACAAGTTTTTTAATTTCTGAGCGACTGAAGGCATTTTTTATTTCCATAGATCAAGTTACATTATTATTACAGCCAACTAACTATATGTTTTCCAACTTAGATACTCCTTTTGGGAAACAGGCAAGTGAGTAATAAATGTTACACGCAGACTAGATTGGAGAATGACTTCCAAGAGGATTATCTACCTTAAAATCGTTATTGTACAATTAATAAGAAATCAGCATTTTATTGAAATACATTTTTATTTTCTCCTGAAATAATTTTCCTTGAATAAAGTTTGTAGTAAGTGACAAAATAAATTAGGCACTTTCTTCTACTTAGTAGAATTTGTTTTGTCGCTTAGTTTACAATATGATTTGTTTAGGATTGATTGCACCAACAGTTTGATTGCCATCAAAACTATACGGCTTTTTGATACACTATCAGTTTTAATGGCAATGAAATCGTTGCACAGAAGCACGAATTCTCTAAAATCTGACCAAAATGGTCAAAATTCAACTTATTAATTTTGTCGTAAATCTTATGCCCTACACTTCCCCACTTTATGAAGTACCTTTAATAACTGTTGCAGTTTCCGAAAACAGCTACCTGTTATCCTTTGACGAATTTGTCCTTTAGTTGCAAATGCGGGTATCTGAAATTCATAACTAATTGTGACGTACTATCTTACTAGTATGTTACTTATCTATTTATAATTGCATCTTAATAATTTTGTGTAATATTAGAGAACAAGACGAGGACTTTCCGGGAGTGCTGAGATTTTTTTGTTATCTGTTTCTGTTAGGTTAATATGAACACTTTATTAATTAATGATATAATTGGCACAACCGGTAAGGACTTCTGTGAAGAAGTCTTTGCCATTAAAAAAAACTTCTTGAATTTTAATCTTTTATCAGAGCAACAAACAGAAAAATCCAGAAAGAATGATAGTAAACACCGAAAAAACTTTCTATCACACGTTCTCCATGTCAAATACTCGCAGGTCTTACCAGCTCAAATACTTAAATGCAGTTTTAAAGAAAGAGGATCTGTCGACTTACTTAAGTGTTACTCTCGACGGGAAACTTTCCTGGAGTGCTCATATTGAAAATGCTGTCGAAAAAAGCACTAAAAGGTTAAGCCTAGTAAAAAGGCTTACTGCTACTAAATGGGGCGCAATTCAAGACGTGCTTGGGATTGCCTATAAAACGTATATACGCCCAGTTATGGAGTACGGCAGTGAAGTTATGCTGCTGGCAAGCGACTCTAGTCTAAACCGTCTCAACATTGTTTAGACCACCGTGCTTAGGATTATAACAGGAGCCGCTAAGTCCACACCGATACCTGCCATGGAATTCCAAGCTGGTGTGGAGCCCCTGCACGTCCGTAGAGATAGAGCACTTCTAAAGTTCTGGGAGAGAAACCGCCGCATCAACAGTGCACATTGGGACGATTATAAGTCAGCTTCCGAGAGACTAAAGACACAAGCAACCCCAATGACTAGAGCGAAGGAACTGGCCCAAAGATATGGCATTGATCTAGAAGATCCAGAGCCTCTGCTGACGATTACAGACACAAACCTCTTTTTTCCTGAGATTCACCTCAAAATTCCTGCTTGAATTCTAGCAAAGGAGATGCTCTTGATGCAAAAATGAGACAACTCTACGACGAGCTCTACCCGAAAGCTTCCTGGCTCCAAATACACACGGACGAATCCTCCAAATCCGGATCAGGCCACACTGGATTCAAATTCTATAGTGCCCTTTTTGAAGTGCAGTAGCTTTGGGAGCCTCGTACAGCAACTTCTACGGAGAAGTGCTAGTCGTGTCAAAAGCTGCGGGGAGGGTCCCCAACAATACAAAGAATCTCGTGTTTCTGGTAGACTCCCAGTCTGCAATTCTGGCAATGTTCTCTAACCGGAACACAGATAAAGTACTGATGCTCGCTTGTCGTCAAAAGCTCGCTAGGCTATGGACAACTCAGAAAATAGTGGTATAGTAGGTTCCAAGTTACGCTGGAATTGACGGTAACGAGCGAGCCGATAACATAGCAAAAGAAGGTGCTTTAAATGTCCCAGCTCGTTTCCCTGGTCCCCCTGTCAACTGCCCGTGCCTTGATTAATAGCACTGGCTGAGTAACCACTACAAGGAAGTGTCAAGATGAAAGAGATGGGCAAGACTGTACGACCAAGGCGCCTTCCCTGGACCAGACCCCGAGCAGCAGCGGTGGCCCGGTTCAGGCTTCTCACGGGGTATGTCAGTGCCCACTCTGTGGAGATGGAAGACAGGATGCAGCACATTTTCTGATCTGCTCGGCACTCTTCTTACAAGGTTCACCCCCGAAGACTGTGGAAGTTTACTGGATCGCCAGACGTCAGATGGCAAAAGTGCCAAGGACGGGCGTTGGCTAAAGTAAAGTAAGCAAGTATGGCAATACCTACTAAAACCACTGAAAAACAAAGTTAGTTTCAAAATTATGGACAAAAACCAAACTTCATAAGCGAGAAACTGTTTAAGACTGAAGACGGTATCTTCGACGATTCAGAAAATCAAAATTTAGAACACTGTGTCGAAGAATTTAATAACATGCCTTTCGAGAATGATGAAAATGACGACGTCGATGACGAAAGTACAGACAATCTAAATTTTCAGTTATCTAGCCCTACCAATCCAATAATGTAGAATGTTTAAACTATGAAAAGTTTATTTTGTAGCAACCCCTTTGTAAATTATTGATTGATACTTATGCTTCTTGTTCACTACTGACCTCAGAATTTGTTAATAACCGCTTACAAAATACATATATACACAATACAAAAATGCAGTATAATCCATGTATTTATTCCTAGACAAAAACTAGGTACAATTTCTTACGATCCTGGCTTCTGTTTCCTCCCCTACGGTCTGGAAAAGTATGAGAGTATTGTATTGTAATAATATGTATTTGGTTTACCATAAACTAAATTTTATTTTATCAAAACATAAAATTTAAAAATGTGGTAAAAATGGGACTTCTCGTCGATTACTTAAGCTCAAGTGAAAGCGGAACGTCTAATGACGGTAATACTGCCCGAAGATTTGTTTCGTACCCAAAAACTGCCGTTGAAATCAACGGAATCTCCGAAGGTATCATCTCACGGTTTGGGGTTACTCTACAAACTATTTCATGTGGTTTGGAAATAGAAGTTCACAAGTTTAAAGTATATGCAGAAGAAACGGCTAAACTATTTGTGTCCAAGCATAGGTGGTACAATATAACTTTGAGTGTGCGTAAAATTTTATTTCATTTACTATTATTTCATCGGCTGTGCTTCCAATTGGGCGGTTATCTGAAGAAGCTTCAGAAGCTCGTATTAGACTTAAAGGGATATCGTGAATACCATACTCGGAACACATTGCGCATCAATTCCAATCAAGGTCTTTTAGTTTCTTCGGATTCATTTATAAAGTCACTGAGATGCAATTCCACTGTGAACCAAAAGAAGAAAAAAACAAGTTCTTTCTATCCCCAATCTAATGCAGTAGGACGAGATCATCGTGTTCTCAAAGACTTTTTATCACGCTATATCTCTAAAAACCATTTGATTGGGAAGCTTAGTTGTCACTCTTTCAGCTAGCTTACAACACTAACTCAGTAGTTCCGATGTTTGGAAGAGACCATATCTTGCCTTTTGATGACATTTTAAAACCAAGAAAAATCAACTATGATATTAGTGATGACTACATAGGAGAACTGTTAGCAAGATTAAATATTGCTTCTGCAAAAAGCAAGAAAAATCTACGGTAACCAGCCGACAGACGAGCAGCTCAATAAATAAAAGAGATTACTTTCCAAGCAGGAGATTTGGTTTTTCTCCACAACCCTCAAGGTAAAACTACTTCTGAAATGCTCGACAGGTCTACATCGAATTATCAAACAGTTAGGCAATCCAAATCTCAAATTAAAGAACACAAAAACAAGGAACAAATAGTGCACGCTAACAGACTTAAAATTTATAGAGAAAGGCAACAAAATGCATTAAATATTCATAACAATCTACATAGTTTCTTACGAAAATAATGAGAAAGAGTTTTCTTTACCACTACAAATACTAAAATCATTAACACTAGCAGGATTTAGTATTTTTGAAGAATTTAAAATTTTTGTAATATTTTCAAATCTAAAACATAATAGAACTTTCTTCATTATTGTGTACTAGGTACTACAAGTTGTAATCAATCTTATAACTTTTAGTTATTAAAAAAAATTTTAACACTACAACATTTACTACATTATTGAATGTCTGCATACTAATATGCGTTTTGTTGTTTGGGAGAAATGGATTTTTCTTAAATATGGTAGAAGGACATATTAATGACGTAGAATATTTTGGCACGAACAAAACAAGTTGCATCTGTGGCAACATGGGTTTTCATTGTTCATCTACATACTGAAAAAATCAACTGCATTTCCTATATCACACAAAAAATTTACTAATAAGACAATTAATCTCCCAGGTCTTTCAGCTGCATTTAAGCCCTTGCCCATTCCTGTTGGGAAAGTTCAACACGATGGAGATCGATCCTGCCTTTGGCAAGCGGAAGAGAGCTCAATCTCTTCTTTTTTCTCCTATTAGTTCCAATGGCATTTGATTTATTTCTATCTAGAGAATTAAGCCTAGAATCTATTAATAGGATGGTTATAAAAGAAAGAACTAGAGAATTGTTTTGTAAACAAGTACTCTAGTAGTTTGCACACATCCTCTGTTTCTTGATTATCGCACTTTCTTATTTCGTAATGGCTTTCACAGCTTACAATAAATGTGCCTTGCAGTGGAATTGCAACGGTTTCTTTAATGACTAAGTTACCCGAAATTAACCTGCTAGCCAACCAGTACTTGTCCACTTGTGTACAGGAATCAATACTTCTAGCAAATAAAACTGTCGATTTTAAAAGTTACACGCTTTTCAGAAAGGACTTTTGAGATGGTTCTAGAGCACAAGGTGGCGTCGCCATTCTTGTCAAAAGCTGCTGGAGTGCCTTCCAGACAGCTCACTACAAGCAAACAGTTGCTGTTAAAATTAATTTCCCGATGTAAATAACTGTCTGCTGTATGTACTTGCCATACCATGACGGGACTACCAATGACATCAATCAATTAATACTACACTGCCGTGCTAAAACAAAAGGTCCTCTCTGCAAAATTCAAAATTTTCATTTTATGTAATATTCTGGAAGCTTAGCAGTTCTTCTCTATGTTTAAAAATCTTACAAAGTCGTATATGCACCACAAGTACTAACTAAATGAAAAAAATTGCTTGTCCTAACTGAGAAACATCTGTTACTACAAGAAGGGAATGTCCCATCTGCTCATTACAACGTGAATTTGTCCTATCTGTTTACATTTAAAGCACATAGGACAGTCTAGCTTAGCAGTGCGTATGATTTAACCTAATATACAGTGTGTCCAAGATAAGGATGCACAGCATGGGGATCTTGGAAACAGTAAGAGATACAGCATAGGTTAAATGGGATGAAAGTTGGCTATTTATAGGACCTTTTTGTTGGTGTTTGCAAAATCTAGATATCTTGGATAGTTTCAGAGATATTTAAAAAAAAGTAGATTTCTCGATTTTTGTTATTATTTTTTCTTTCCTTTATTTGAAGAGATATCGGAAAACTAAAACCACTTTTCCATTGCCGCTTTTTGTTCTCTATTAAAATGCGCTAACAAAATTCCTGTACAACGTTTCTGTTTCGAGTAACCATCATCAACTTCATTTTTTTAAATAGGCGGAAAAATAATTGAAAATTGTTTTCAATAACTCTTTTTGTCACGATTCTAATGATATAAACATGATGAACATTCATCAGAATGGCGCATATTCATTGATTCCTCTAAAGCTAGCCTCAAAGAAGTCTTGGTGCATTATGGAAATGTATTTGCATCTCTTCCTATGAGATACTCGGTACATATTGGAGAAAACTACAATGACTTGGCTACAATTCTTGAGAAAATCAAATATCAAGAGCATCAATGGATGGTTTGTGGAGATTTCAAAATACTAACCATGTTGTTGGGCCAGCAGGGAGGTTATACAAAATATCCTTGCTTTCTTTGTTTATGGGATAGTAGAGCGAGACAACTGAACAAAAACTGACTGGTCACCACGAGATAGTTTAACCCCCGGAGAGAAAAACGTCATCAATACGACCTTGATTACCTCAGAAAAAGTGTTATTACCACCTTTTCATATTAAATTGGGGCTCATAAAGCAGTTTGTCAAATCACTGCCAAAAGATGGGAATTGTTTCAGATATCTGTGTTCCAAGTTCCCAAAACTGTCCTAAGCCAAGTTAAAAGAGAGAGTTTTCACTGGCCCCGACATAAGGAAACTTTTATCTGATTTCCTCTTTTTGGGAAACAATGGGAGAAAAGGAAAAAGAAGCATGGGACTCTTTCAAGAATGTAGTGCATAAGTTTTTGGGGAATACTGAGGACCCTGACTACAAAACCATTGTACAACGCATGCTGGCAGCGTATGAAGCTCAAGGATGCAAGATGAACATAAAAGTTCATTTCTTACACTCCCATATTGACTATTTTCCCCGAAAACTTGAGAGCTTACAGTGAAGAACAGGGTGAAAGATTTCACCAGGCTGTCCGTGATATTGAGAGACGTTACCAAGGAAAACAGGATGTCAATATGTTAGCTGACTACTGTTGGATGCTCAATCGAGAAACCACAGAAGGAAATCGGAAACGAATTCGGAGAAGCATCAAAGAGAAGAAGAAAAGGTTTCATAAGAAAAAAGAGTAGACTTAAATTGTGTATAAATATCACAAACAAGTTTTTGATTAGTTGTAAAAAAATATAAAATATTTAGTCCAGGGCCGGACTAATATCTTTAAGGGCCCTAAGCACTGCACATTGTGGGGGCTCCCTCCTTGCTTTAAAATATCGACGTTTTATTTTTTAACTCATAAACTATTGCTCTGACAAAAAAATTTTCACATGGAAATATGCATAATTTTATAGTCATTATGATAGTATTTTCTTTAAGTTGAATTTGACACTTTATGTTTTCAGAAAAATCCCACAGTCTGGGAAATGGCTTGACGAGCCGCCGAGCGCAAGTCCTCTTATTACATCTGAGTCTTCAATTATTAAAAAAACTTGTTGAGAATAACAACACATGTGATTCACAACATACGAGGGGTCGTTTTTATATTCCCGGACTAGGCAGTTTTTAATTTGAATGCAATTTCAATATTATGTTTTTTAATCACATATGCCTTGGTAACGTGTGTGTGTGTCTAGTTACAAAACAATTGCAGCAATATTAGTTCTATTATTTATCAGTTTGTGTTGTCACGTATCAAAATGAACAAAGTCGAATATCCAACTGTTATAAAATTCCTTACAAAATAAGGAAAAACTCCAAAACTTATTCTTGAAGAAATGCTGGCTGTATACGGAGATGAGTGTCCTTCCAAGTCAACTATTTGCGAATGGTCAAAATTGTTTAAACGTGGTCGACAATCACTGGATAATGATCCCCGTCCAGGCCGCCCTGTTAACTTGGGTCACTTCGGATGTTATTGTTTCGTACTGAAAGATGCAAGAATAAAGAAACGACAATTAGCAGCATTATTGAGAGTTTCAGAAACCACGGTTTTCAGAATTCTACACGATTGTCTTGGAATGACGGTAACAGTTCGATACACCTACCCCTAGGATTAAACTTGTACAGAAAGAACTTAACCTTACCAATACATGTGTATCCATTCAGAGAATTAAACGACACCTGTGAAAGGCCTCTCCGACGACAAATACTTAGAAAATTTTTAAGAAAACTTCTAAAATCGACAATCTTGACAGTTCACTAGCAAAAAGACAGCCATGACATTATAATATCGCGGCTACGTCCATGCTACTCTCCGACAGCGTATAAACCGACAGTACCACAACCCAATTTCCCTAAATCACCTGAAGAACATTGACCCCGCCCAAGCGTGGGTGAATTCATTAAAGAATGAACTTTTAACTACTACTAACCTAGCGCCACCCTAGCTACGCCCCCACGCAAGATTGGGTTAAAATTCATTAAAAAGATTAAAGTTTAACTCCTTCTAAGCTAACCACACTCTCGCTACGCCTCCGCGCAAGATTGGGGTAGAATTCATTAAAAACATTAACCTTTAACTCCTTCTAACCTAGCAACACCCTTGCTCGGGGTGAAATTTATTAAAAAAATTAATGTTTAACTCCTTCTAACCTAACCACACTCTCGCTATGCTCCCGCGCAAAGTTGGGGGGGACATCTATACGCGGTTCATGCTGCAGTAGGGGGCTGGTAGCAGCAGCTGAATTAGTTGCCAATTTCATTGTTAATGTCGTGCAACATAATCTAAGATGTGCTTAAACATCGTGTTTGTTTTTCGCCGGTTTCACCAAGATTGGATTAATTCTTTTTCCTCCGGTCACCTAAATGTGTTCTGTGAGTAATTCTCTACCTGCTGATACTAAAAACTTGCTCTCAAAACGTCGTTTTTCTCATTTTGATCCTTAATCGATGCAGTGGCATATTAAGGGTTCCAGTCCTCGCAAGAAGTTGAAAGTCACCCCTTCTGCAGGAAAAATAATGTCAACCGTTTTTCGAGACAATCAAGGAATTTTAATGATTGATTATCGGAATAAGGGTAGCACGGTAACCGGAGAGTATTACGCGAGCTTAGTGCATCGCCTCAGAGAGACTATCAAAGTGAAAAGGCGAGGAAAACTGACGAAATGTATCCGGTTGCTCCACGACAATGCACCAGCTCACAAGTTAAGAGTTTCAAAAGCTGCCATTGCTAAATGTGGTTTCGTAAAAATCGACCATCCGCCTTATAGTCCATAAGGGGGACAAAATTTAGGAACGAGGAAGAACTTATAGCTGCTGTTGAATGCCATTTTGCGGACAAGACAGAAGAATATTTTTATAATGGATTAAAGTTGTTTTTGAAACGGCAAAGCAACTACATTGAAAAATAAATTTTTGTTCTTGTTCTAGTCTCTTGTTTTCATGCCTTGTCCGGGAACATAAAAATGACCCCTCCTACTTACACATTTAAGATAAGTAACTGTTAAAACTATTTGTTTCGTTGTGTTAATATCAATTCATCGCTTTTCTTTGCACAATATGACCTTTTGTATTCGTTGGTATCAACGTTGGTACGCATCAACGCATGTGCGACAGTATTTATTATGGCGGGTACTTTAAAGTTACATAAATCTTGAATCTACATGCTTTTATTAAACAAATGATTACAATGAAATTAATTAACATAATTTATAATTTTAAAAATACTTTGTCTATCTCTAGAAAAAGGTTAACAAATTATTTTTATATATTTATGAAATATATATACACACAGGGTGAGTTTTTTCGATGTTTAGTATGGAGATCTCGAAAACCAGCGGAGATAGAGAGACCATTAAATGGGGAAAGAATTGCAGTTTTACGAGCTTAACTTAATGAGCTTTTTGTTTAAAAAAAAAAATGCATGACTAACTAGATGTCTCGCAAAAATAGTTTTTTTGTTGTTTTGTTCAGTGCCTGTAGCTATGTTATTATTGACTTTATAAAAAATGTATAAAGGAAGAAGTTGTAGGTAATTGTGTGCTGAATAATACAGTCTAAACGAATTTTTTATTTAAGCTATAGTTTTTGAGTTATGACACAAGCTTGTGCTTTTTTTTCTAATGGAAACCATAGTCGGCCATTGCGTTACAAAAGGGCCCTTTTTCAACAATTCTAACGATATACCACTTGACATAGTTAGTATTATAAATAAAAAAATTATAGCCTTTTTTTCTTTTCATTTTCGAACTGTTCAAGTAGTACGCTATGGAAACAATTGATAGATGCGCATCGCGTTTGATAATAAAATTTAAGTTAGTTATTAAAATTTTTCTTTTAATTTCGAAATTATAAACATAATTATTTTGGTGTGAAATGTTTATTCCGATGAAGTTACAATTTTAAATAAAAATATTTCTGAGAAACTAATAAACAAAGAATGACAAACGATAAATTAAGAAACAATAAAAGAAATTAGGATATAAATAAAGTAGTACCAAAACAACGTAGTTGAAGTAAGTAAAGTATTTAAGATAAGTGAACAAAGCAGATTTAGATAAAAATAAGTACTTCACTCATAGGTGTAACTAAAAACTAAAAATGCTGTTAACATAGTATGCTGTGAAAACAATTAACAGATGCAAACGACAATTACCTATTGACAGGTGCAAATCATTTAGTTTCTAATTAATGTTGATTTTAGTCTCGTAAATTATCAATATAAATTCTTATAATCGAGAAGACCGTGATATGATTCAGTGTTACATTTTGTGTCATAAAAATAAAAAGATAGGGTATATCAAAAGTCGTACGACACAGTAGATGACCTTAGAGAAGCTGTACTAGAAGTTTTTGATGTACGTTCCGTTAGAAAAGCAACAAATTCTGTTTTAAAAAGGTGTAACTTGTAAATTAATCATAATGTTGAACCTTTTGAACATGTTTAGTCTTAAATACTTTACTTACTTTAATTATGTTGTTTTGGTAATGCTTTATATTCTAATTTCCTTTATTATTTCTTAATTTATCGTTTGTCATTCTCTGTTTATTGATTTCCCAGAAATTATTTTTATTTAGAATAATTATGTTTATAATTTCGAAATTAAAATAAAAATTTTAATAACTAACATTAATTTTATTATTAGACGCGATGCGTGCATCTATCAATTGTTTCCATAGCGTACTACTTGAACAGTTCAAAAATAAAAAGAAAAACAGGGCCATAATTAATTTATTTATAAAAATAGCTATGTCAAGTAATATATCGTTAGAATAGTTGAAAAAAGGCCTTTTTTATAAAGTCATGGCCGACTATGATTTCCATTAGAAAAAACACAAGCTTGTGTCATAACTCAAAAATTACAGCTAAAATAAAAACTTTGGTTAGACTGTATTATTAAGCACATAATTAGCTACAACTTTTTTCTTTACACATTTTTTCTAAAGTCAATAATAACAGAGCTATAGGCACCAAACAAAATAACAAAAAAATTATTTTTGCGAGATATCTAGTTAGCCATGCATTTTTTCAAAAAACAAAAAGCTCATTAAATTAAGCTCGTAAAACTGTAACTCTTTCCCCATTTAATCGTCTCTCTACCTCCGCAAGTTTCCGAGATCCCCGTACTAAACATCGAAAAAAAACTCACCCTGTATATATATATATATAAAATAAGAAATTTCCGGGGCCCCTATTGAGTGGGGGTCCTAAGCATGTGCTTAGTCGGCTTATGCATTAGTCCATTAGCCCTGATTTAGTCCATTGTAATAAATAAGTGTTTTATCAAAAATTTGTTTTTATTTTGTAAAAAACCTACACGTGATGGGATGTTACGGAAGTCATTTTTAGAATCTGCGATGTTTAAAACATATATTTCAGCAAAAATATCCCATGCAGCTGGAAAAAGAATTTTTTTGCAGACCTGTGTTATTCTAGAACTTTTGGCAACATCAATAAAAACATTTAAAACATTAATATCTCAAAACTTAAAAAGTGCAGATAGGACTTTTTGTTTAAGGAGGGCAGTACAGTAAAGATCAAGTTTGATACATTGACACATAAGTATTTATTAAAGAAAGAAGTTAAGCCTATTTGGAGAGCATGTAATGTTCCCCTAACGATAAAGCATGTATTAGTGAATGCAATATAATTTTTGAATTTCTTTAGACAAGTTGGCCTATTTAATGACATATAAACACTAAGATTAATGCGCCATCATTACATTTTGTGTAAGCTCCTATAGCCTATGGATTTTTATATAAGTTCACATTATTATTTATGTTTTAATTAGTTACCACTTAGTGAATCTTGTTTATTTTTCTTCTATGGCCCTATGTAACTGTTGTCAATTTGTTCTTAGTTTGTGCTGTTTCCTAAACTTACCTAGTTATTTATTAAAAATAAAAGCTAATGACCTAAAATATGGAAGCCGTTAACAAAATCATGGTATAAAATACATATATGCACGTACGTAGTATGTAGTTCTTTTAAGACTAGTTACAGATTATTAATTAATTTAGATTATATTATCACAATTTATTTACAGACTTTAAAAATTTTATATTTTATAGCACATCGTTAACCAACCGTAAATTAAAATAGTATGCGTTTAAAACTAGCTTCGCGGTAGGAAACCCCATCAGATGGCTTTTGAGATCTTAAATCGTGAGCCCCCTTGACGCCAGGGTTGCCCCCGCGCCTGCGGGGTTTCGTGGTATAGTAGCTACGCCACTGATATGCATTAAACTTTGCAGAGGAGCTTGCATGTCGTGTTAGCTTTAATCATTACAGAATTACGTACGCGCCCTTCAACTGTTCCAAAATACCAGGATTGCAGACGATGATGGGCAAAGCTAATAATTGGCAAAATTTATTTTGAATTGATGCAGTTATTTAGTCAGTATTACAATTATTTATAGGTTAAGGCAGGAGCTCAGCAATAATATATCTTCACACATAAAATTTTTCTGGACTTATCCGACTATTTGGGCATAATCATAATTTTTTCGCACAGTCATTACTTTAACATCAAATATGTTATTTATTGAAAATAAAATAACTTAGCTTAATACATTGTACGTATGCTCTAAATACATAACTGTTTGTTTTTGGAAATTTTATTCGACAAAGTTACAATTAGTTATAAAATTATTAGCTTGCGGTGATTTATGTAATGTACACAAAGGAAACTTACCAGAATTAGTTTAATTTTGTTTTGCACTAAAAACTGAATTATTCCCAGGGAACATCACCTTTGTAAACATTGCCAAAACACGATTCTGTTTACCTTATATAAACAAGATGTTAATCCCTTTTATTAATTCGACAAAGAGAACAAAATGTGATATTAATTTCCTAAATTATAGACTGTGAAATTAAATAATGGAAGTGTTTCGAATTAAATTAAAAATTTAATGCGGAAGTCAAAATTACATGTATAGTATTGTACTTAAATGACGCAGTACAGCTATTGTAACATATAATAAAAAAAGTCAATGTGATTTATCACCACAAAAGAAGACTTATCTTGTATTCTATTGTTCTGTAACAAAGGTAATGAACTGGTATTGTAACTGTTAACCTCTTTCTCTTTTCATGTGACCCTGTGATGAACCCGATGCATTTGATAACACACACACTCGTAATACTAGGGGCGAAAACACTAAAAGACACCATACACACCACACCTAGATCCTCTCTTTAGTCGTAACTTTAATTACTTCCTAAAATATTGCGAACATATTGCGCGTCAAGTTTTAAGTATCTCTGTCTTCATAAATTTTATAAGCTCCAAATGGCTTATTGTTATGATAATTATTAGCAGCATTATAACCATAAATTCCGTGTCCTCCACCGTACAATGGGATGTATCTACCATAGTGTGAGAGCAGGAGTGCAATGTAGGGGTTCGTTGATAAATGCTGGGGATGATTGAAACCTGGAGATTTAGCTTCGATTCCTAAAATTGAACTTAGCAGCAGAGCAGCGAGAAGGGGATTTGCGTCCACTATTGTGTGAATTTCCACGTTTTTTCTTGATAACGGTATTGGAAATGGCTGTGATCCTGCTGGGGGAGCAACGGGAAGATAGTACCTGTTTGGTGCATCTAGAAATTTCATTAATACGACAATTAATAATGTAGTGAATAAATTTAAAACACAAGTTTTCATATCTAACGACTGATTAAAATCTGGTTTTACTATAAATCAAGGCTGGAATTTTGTAAACGTGTAGCACGATGATGTTAATTTTACGGTAATTAACTTGTTTCAAGGTTGTTCTACATATTTTAGTTTTGCTTGCTAGTATATTGGTGTATTATTTAAATTGGTATTGTGTAATCGACAATGAACATACTCAACCAACAACGCTTTCATTCTAATATATTTGAAAGTTGCTATAACGTACATTTATTGTTATTTCATAAGATTACAACTTTATAAAAGAATATATGTAAAGCCAACAATTTAATATCCAGCAGACTGCTGAAGTAAAAGAACACGACGCGTGTTCAAGTACAAACATCGTAAATTGCTTACAGCAAAATTATTAAAGGCAGAATATTTTTGTTTTAGTAAACAGCGTTCGCTGTAATAAACTATAATTTTTATTCAAAAGTTCCTAGAACTTATTTTGCTAACATAATTTTGATACTCGTGTGTGCATGCGGTCAAATTAATAAAATTCAAGAAGCATAGAATAAAAAAATAATTTCAAAGCGTTTTTGCGTGTTTATAAAAGTGAAAATTGATGTCGCTTCCAGCAGCACCCCCGGTGGTTGTAGAGAAGAATTGCCTTTGCCTTGTAATACGTAGAATTTACTTCTGGTAATTTCTAAGGTTAATTTTGCTTAAGAACTAAAAATATTTTTTGTTAGTTTCTGACGTAACAAGACTAGTTACTAAATCGGTATATTTATTTTGCTTGAGTTTCAACTCTTGTATAAATTTATAGGTGTTCTTAACCAGTAAGTCGAAAACTAAGAAGTTGTGTAATTTAACTTCGCCAAATGTATGGGTATTTCAATTGTTCATAGAAAAAATCAAATTGATCCGTCATTTAGTTCACTTTTGATAACCGTTGATGCACTTGCATTTCATAATTTTTCAATTATAAAATAAATGAAATTGGAGCTGTCACTAATTTTTTTTATTTGGAGAGCAAAACACCCACAGAAGTTACAGCCAGATTGGATTCTGTTCTTGGCAAGTCTGCATTATCGTTTTCTACCGTAAGGTTTTTTGGATGTTTGAATTCACACCTGGACGTACCCACACAATGCTGAACCTCGTTCAGAACGCCCGAAACCTGCGGTTACTCCAGAATCATTGACAAAATCCACGATATGGTGTTAGACAATCGTCGAATAAAAGTTTGTAAAATAGTAGGGGCTGTAGGCATCTCGTATGAACGGGTTTCCAATATATTTGTTGGAAATGCAGCCAAAGTGGACATTTCTGCACCGAATGCCGGAATCGAGAGATGTTATATTCGAGGTGTTATGCCTCACGACGGTGCCTGCCAGCAACCCAGAAGCGCAACCAAACTGCCTCTTCTGCTGTATTAGATACCAGACCCTTCATTCTCGTTGGTATTAATAGATGCCACTTTGGGGCTTCAGTAGACACCGGTTCCGTTGTAACCTTCGTAAGAAACGCGGTTGCTAGCCTACTAAAGGACTACTGCCGACCACCCAAATTCACGAGTGCCGCGGTGATAGACAAAAAATTCGTCCGAATAACTAAAGCCCCCAGGCCCGAATCGGGGTTTTAGACAGCGAGAGATCCATCTGGTGCATTACCTACCAACAACGCTAGGATATTAAACCCTTTTGGAAATGGACTTTCTAGCCAGCCTGAACTTGCATTAGAGAACCGGCGAGACAGAGAGGAGACACTCGGAACAAACCTACCTGGCCGTTACCCCCACTGATTGTTGTTGGCAAAGGAACTCGCCTTCAGAGGTTCCTGGAGACAGAATTTGTCCAGTTCAAAGAAATCCAAGGCCCTACTCACCTCATTCAACACGAAATTAAGCTGAAGGACACGACGCTGATAAAACAACGATACCAGCCGCAGAATCCAAAGATGCAAAGCATCGTCAATCAAGAAGTCACCTGCAGGTTGAACAAAGACGTCAGATAACCGTCCGATAGTCCTTGGAGCTAGCCGATCGTGATTACTCGGAAAAAGAATGGTAGAGCCCGTTTCTGCATTAACTTCTGCACATCAATGGGATACTCGATCGACTTCACCAGGTCAGATACATTTTCAGTATCGACCTTAAACAGGGTTACTGACAAATACCGTTAGAGTAGAAACTCGACCCATTACTGCTTTCGAGTTATGCGCTTTGGACTGTATTTTGTCCTAGCAACCTTCTAACGGTTCCTAGATCGAGTCATAGGTTCTAAGATGAAGCCCCGTGCTTTCTCCTACATCGTGTTATGGGAAACCTTCCCAGAACACTTAAAGAATATCCGTGATGTGTTCTGACGACTACGGGCGGCAAACTTCCGTTTCAAGCCCGAGAAATAAAACCTAGACGGATCCCAAAAAAGTGGAAACCATCAAGCAGATTTACGAACCGCGGAACGTTCGAAGCCTACGAAAGTGGCTAGGTGTAGCGTCTTGGTACATTTGCCATTTAGTCCTGGATTTTTCCAAAATCGTGGCACCGTTAACTAAACTACTAAAGAAGAACCAACGTTGGACTTGGGCCAAGGAGCAATTCAAAGCGTTTACCAAGCTAAAGAAATGTCTGGCCTAAGCTCCTATATTGGCCTGTCGGGATTTCAATGAACCGTTTGTACTCCAGACCGACGCCTCTGACTGTGGACTCGGAGCAGTTCTCACGCAGAGGATTAATGTGGAGGATATCGATGCTTAAGATGTGATACACATCTTAAGTATCGAGATGCAAGTCGTACTCTAGCAACCGCCGAACGAAACTATTCCGTCACGGAAAAGGAGTGATTAGTCATAGTGTGAGGGATCGAAAACATGAAATCGTACCTGGAGGGATATCGTTTCACCGTCCAGTCTCTTCGCTGGCTGTATGCAATTGGCCCGCTGGAGCATCTAAGTACTTGCAACAGTTTGACTTTGAGATTAAATACCGCAAGGGAGTGCTAAACCCAGTCGCGGACACATTATCCCGCAATCCCCAACCACGCCGAGAGGATCTTATCGATGAAATTGGAGCCGACCAAATACTAAAGTGTGCCTGGCCCCACAAGAAGTTCCGCGCGGTCCAGGAACACCCCGAACAGTTCCCCGATTATTGCCTGAGTGATGGCAATTTATACCGACACTTCCCGCCCAACAGTCTCAAGGACGAAGAGGCATCCGACCAGTGTTCACTGTTCCGAAGACGTGTCCTGGAAGAAAATCTTGATGCCCCGACTGAAGGTCATCTGAGCATCACGTAGGGCCATCAACTGCATAGCAGGCCGGTATTACTGGCGCGGCATGTTTCACATTACCAAGAATCAGTCCTGTTAGCGATTCAAGGCATCTCAACAGCAGACTACCGAGAAGATGCACTAGTCTCAACCGTGAGCTATGGGACATTGTCAGCACGGATCTTGTAGGTCCCTTGCCGAGGTCCGTGAAAGGACATACGTTTGTATCAGTTTTCTCTAGCAACTATTCACGAAATGCGCTCTATGCTTTACAAGAAAGTCATCAGTTGTTTTGGTATGTCTCAAGTGGTAATTACCGATAATGGGACCTAGTACGACAGCCGAGTTTTAGCTAAACTATTGCAGGACTTCGGCGTTGAACACCGATATACTCCTCCGTATTTATTGCAAGCCAATTCGGTCGAACGAGCAAATTGAACTCCCAAAATGATGATCGCTCAATTCTGCAACCAGAACCACCACCGATGGGACGCCTTCCTAACCGACCTAACGATGGCTTTGAATAGCTCAACTCAGGAAGCGACCGGATTCAGTTCCGTTTTTCTCATCTTCTGACGTAAACTTTTTACCGGCAACAAGAGCCACTACCCGAAAGATCCGAGAACAACCTCACCATAGGGCAGCACCGAAGCAGACTCAAAGACCCACAACAGATCTTCCAGTTAGTCCGCCGAAACCTGGCCAGAGCATTGTCCAGGCAACGACGTTATTATAACCTCCGCGGCAGTGAATAAAAATTGAAATTGGAAGAGGTAGTATTACAGAAACAGCATCGTTCCTCCGACGCCGCCCAGGGATTTTCTGTATCCTATCCCCGGTCGTGTACGCCTTAAAAGACGAATCCGGAAAAATCTATAACCGAATCTACGTTAAGAACTTAAAACCTTGTAATTAATTAAATGTTACAGTGATGGCAAAAAAAAAACCGACAGTACACCCGCCAGTCCAGATGCAGATAGAGGAGGCCAAACGTCGGATTGAGGTGGCCGACTTTTCCAAGGCCAGAGGACGCCAAACCAACAAAAGAGTATAGGTTACTAGGAGTCCAAGTCGAGGTTCCACGTCGTGGAGCAGCCTAGCCCCTGCTCCGGTAAGCTGTGACTCGACCAGGACGACCAGAAGTAAAGAAACCAGTGCGTGCTACTGTTGGAGTTTCGGTTTTAGTGCCTGTAGATGTGTTCCGAAAAGCGCAGTACGCTTTTCTCTAGAAAGTGGAGGGGGTGTGTAACGAAGTTACTTTTATTTTAATTACTTTTCCGATATGAATTTGTATATTTGTATATTTAGGTTAAGCAAACTCTGTTTGTACCGATAAGGGCGCCACATAATAAAACGAGAAAGTAGGAAAAATCTCGAAGAATTATGAAGAGGCAAACTTAAATCTAAAATCCGAATCTCCTGGTTAAATGAGTCCTTTTGAAAAATAGAAATTAATTAAGTTAATGCATAACCTAACTCTTCTACTATTGTTAAAAAATTCGATTGGGTACCACTATCTAATGAAAATTACGTTGGTCATCTTATACTTGCACTATTGGCATTGATAACAAAACCTTCCTTGTACAAAAGAAAGAGCTACTTGAAAGAGCATTTTGAATAATGGGAGTGCTAGCAATACCATCGTAATGAATAAGGGTATTATGCTATGAACTGAATTTTCTTACAAGAAGTTTAAGGCAACTGCTACACATGATTTTAGTAACATAACTTTGTAAAGCCTCAGTGGAATATTAAGCTTCAGGAATACAAAAGTAGCATGTTGGCTTGGTCTTTCTAATTAAAGAATTGCATTGAACTTTACGTAAAAATGATTTGTTACTATTAACCATCGTTTGGATTTTTTTAAGACCAATTTGCAGTGTTTCTAAAAGCTCAGCTTTTGATTTTAAGAACTACTTTAGTTCTTCTAAAAATGAAATGTCATCTTTTGATTTAAATACCTCCCACTAACGAAGAATGCTCTTATCTAGTTTACTAGTTACGAGAAATATTATCAAAAAACATCCCACTGATCAGTAGGTAAATTAAGTAAATTCAAAGTTCTTAAATGTTTGAAAACATGATCAAGAAGCAATCGTATTTGAAAGGCAGATTCTTTGGTAATGGGATCCAATGTGAATAAGAATTGTACATGATTATGAAGTGATAGCCTGTGATTGTCAAACCTATTGCACAGTAAATCCCATGCCGTTTGATAATTAGCACTGGAAAATTCCATTGCTTGCATACCTGCAGGGCATTACTTCCTAAACAAGCTCGTTGGTAAAGGGATTTCTGTATGTTACTAATTGATCTGAAGAGCTAAAAGCTTCTTTCAACTCTAATCACTTCTCATAAACTCCTTAAAATTGGGATAAGTTGATAACAGAAGATTACAGGTTAGGTGATTGCAAATCATGATCATTAGGATACGCTGGGTATCTAGAACACTATTAACAGAAATATTGAGATTATTTGTATCAAAATTTTATAGATAACCTGTAATAATGACAATTTCTTGAAAATACCCACTTTCGAAATTTACTTGACCTGAAAAATGTTCCTTTAAGGTATTTTAAATGCAAATAGTTATGAGTTTGGTAAGGAGATCATTATAGTCGCCTAAACATTTCTCTGACTTTGACAATAACCTAATTTCCATGTCAATTCGTAACGAATTATCAAATTCTGTACTTTACAAGGAGGGTTTCATACTTCAAATAATTATCAAAACTGTTTAATTTGCTTGCGGTTTCTGTTTGTAATTTGATGTAATTTCTTGAGTTCTTGAACCATTGTGAAATTATAATTGTTTTAGAAATCATATATGCAAAATTATGTGGAGGACCTACTTTATTGTGCCATTGATTGCCACTCTACACACCATCGACTGCATGGGAGATCAAACCAAATTGAAATACATAGAAATTCAGAAGTTGAAAGGTGAATTGTACCTTTTGTGATAAATGATAATTAAATTGTGTTTTTAAAAAAAAAATATTTTGATAACATGCAATGCGATTTTAAAATTATGAACATAATGGAATCATGAACAATAGTGCTCCGTCCTAAAACTTTTAGGAGATGCAGAACATTTAACGGCATTCGGGCAGGATTTTTTGTTCAGAATTCTTACAAGTAGTTTGCTTAACGAGAATTAATTTTTATGTTTTTAATTAAATATTACGGTAGAATCCCTAAAAGTAAGTAAATTTCAAGGTGAAAATTGAAGCGTGTGATTCAATACGATCGGACATATGACTTGTTTTTGTTTAGAAAAATAAATTCTTGAGGGGTAAATAATATGTATTCTTCATTGTTCACAGAACAAAGAAAAATTTAGAAAACTCGGAGACTGAAAAAATTGAAAAAAATTAGTGCGTAGATAGTATATAAAAAAATTATAGTCTCAATAAAAAGTTTGTTAAATGACGCATGCGCGGATAAAGGGGTATAAGTCGAGTTTTAGTATAACTGGAGTTAAGCACAATATTGTTATTACAATACAATGTTCTATGTTTGTGCAGAGGGATATAAGGCAGTCTGATCTGTAATGCAATATATTGCCGTGTGAAAACTGATTTAAGTTACCAACTACGATTGTAAAATTGGGCAGCGGAATACAACTTGACTTATATCCCTTTATTGTGTATACAGGTATAAGTTGACTTACATCTCTTTACACATGCAATAACCGTTAGTTATATCCTTTTCCATTTGATTTTAGCGTCCGCACAGAAATTTAACATAACCTTAAAATGTGTTTGAACGCGTTTCTTTTAATTTTCCAAAATGAATTTATCGCGTGCAAATAGAATTTTAAAAATGTGTGAAATAAACAATGAAGAAGGCGTTGTTACTGCGAGTAGAGGTAAGTATTATTTAAATAATTTACATACAAAGTACAATACAAAAATAAATCACCTATTTAATTGTCAAAATGTTAAATGTTTAGGTTCTAAATAAATATTTTCTTTTTCAGAAAGCTGTCCTGCACCCACCCTCGGTCAGGAAATGTAAGATTTGCTAAATAAAATTGATTTGTGTGATGGAATTGTTTTCGGTGAAAACAACATTGAAGGAATGATGTAACATGAAGCTGAAGGTATAGTAAATGACAATTGGGCTGATCATTCGTTTATATAAAAGAAGAAAAAAAAGCATCAGACATTAATAGAACACCCCAGAGATTGGATACAACTAGATCGATTAAGTGGCCAAAAGCAGGCTTTTAAAGTTTTTGAAGTGACCACAAAAGATTTCTTGGAATTCTCTGAACTCGACATAACAACATTTCAGCCAAAAAACGTCAGGTGAGAAAGTCTGTTGGAGAGATATTAAATGGTTAAGATGCGGTAAAGATTGCAATTTTGTTCCATACAAAGTAACTTTAGATGCCCAAAAATCCTTCAAGGAGATACATTTTAGAAAGAGGAGGTCATAAACCAAGACAAATTTTAAAATACTGTTTAATTATAAATGACTCGTGCCTATCAGTAGTGAAAAGAAAGAAGATTTGATCGAACTTTTTCCTTCCATTGATCCGAATTTCCACGAATTTTACCGCCAATTGCCATCACCAGATAGCGAACAAAGTGAAGACGACGATGAAGAAAAATAAATAATTGTATTAGATACAAGCCAACATAATTTGTGGCGAGGGAGTTAAGTCTTGTTTTTGAATAACTTCTTTGTGCCAAAAGGATATAAGCGTAAATTTTTTTGTTAATAAATTTTTTATTATACCTCTTTGTCCTTGCAGGCGCCTTGTTCAATGAATATATTCATCGGCACTATGAAATGGGCACAATTCATAAATCCAATGAATATATTAATTGAATTAATAACAACTTTCATTAATATTATCAACTGATTAATTAGACGAATCTAAGGTTTTACATTCAGATAATGAATTTGTTAAATACATTTATGCACAAATGTATATTGACGTTATAAATTCATTATTTATATTAAGATAAGATGATAATCATTACTTCAAATGCTCCCTGACGTATAACTTTTTAAATTTGTTAGCAAATGAAAGCATTTTTTATTTTCATACATTATTACTGCAGCCAAGTATATATTTTTTACAATTATTTACAGTTATTTTGAGTAAATAAAATGGGTGTTAGTAACCTTTGTTTACTTTTGAAGAAACGATCATTTTGTTTACTCAAAATAATTATACAATGGCCTGTTTTCTTTATGGGAATAGCAGATTATCTCCAATTTGTTTTGTCGCTTAGTTTAGAATCTGATCTCTTTAGAGTTTATTGCACCAGAAATTTGATTGCTATCAAAATTGATTGACGATCAAAAGCCTATGAGTATAACATTTACCTCCAGTTTTGATGGCAATCAAATTCCCCCATTCTTTTCAGAAGATTATCTTTTTCGACTACTTATTTCAGTTTAAATTTACCCCATTAACAGCCGTTGATGCCAAAACGCAACATTAAAGTAATAATTTTTATATCAAGCAAAATAAAACGATACCAGATATATTAAAATACCTGTTATAAAGTGATGTTTTGTAGGTGTAAACGATTTTTCTCATTACAAAAACTAATTGTTCTTTTGTTAAAATTTGCATATAAATTTGACCAACTCCACTATTTAAGAGCTATCTTCCTATAATTTCTCGTAACTACATTATAATATTGAGAAAACTAAATATTTTGTAATGTTGCATTGACCAGATATAAATACATACATTCCAATAAAAAGAAGTTAAAAATAGTTATTTATACAACAAGTGAGTAAAGTGTATCTTTTTTTTACGAAAAGGAAAGTTTACCGCACGAGTCAAAGGCGAGTGCGCAATTCTGCCGAGTGAAAAAAGTAACGTTACTCACGAATTGCATACAAAAAAAATCAAGAACTATACCTACTTCAAAAACAGTTTTTTATTTGAAAACATTGATGTTAAATGTACAATTAGTGTATATCATAGTAACGGCAACCTTCTATGTTTTGTGTTTAAATATTTTGCGTTAAGAAATGACACGTTACGATACTTTTTTCACTCAAATACGTAAAAAAATGAACCGCTATAGCACTTTTCTTCACGCTTCTAGCGCGGTGAAACAACCGCATCCTTTATAAACAAAAATTAATGAAAAATGTTGCACTTTTGTTAACGAACGTAAAAAAATTTTTTTTATGTGTTCAGAAAATAATGTCGCGTTATAGCATCAACACCGGGCGGCGTGATTCCTAGTCCGCTCCACTAGCGTATAATACGCGCATAGTTGGACCATAGTGTGTTAGACCGATAAAATTTTGTAGATTTGTTTGGTTTGGTTGTAAATAACAGACTTCTAAACGGCATACTAAGAAGCAAACAATATTTTAAAATTTATAAACGTACTTACTACAAATAATTCAACGTGCACGCGTACGTTAAAATAACGTGTGTGGATAACCAAGGACCAACGTGTCCATCAACGTATGAGTGTTGCGAGAAATGACGACTTTGTCAATTTAGACGTTGAAAATACGTCAATGTATTGTTTAATTAACGTTATTTTACGGTTGACGGCCAGGTTGAATCTTTACCAACATTTAACGTGGTTATTTATTTACATAAACTCGGTTTATTTTGTGAATACATAAGTGTAAATATGTCTGCTAATAAAAGTAATTGAAAAGAACATCACGAACGCTACAGACCTCTAACGTTGCAAGAATTAGAGGCTGGATTAGAAAATTTGGAAGATGGATTGGAAATAGATATTATTATAATTCTATCGGAGGTTGATGAACTGATTGATGAAGAAGATATAGATGAAAATTTGTTACACGGTTTGTAATTTTATATTTATTATTTATATACAGGGTGATTATTTTTAAACTTCCCACCTTGAATAATTCTTTAGTTAGTAAAATTATCAAAAATTGCCGTAACGCGCCGTTTTTGTTTTGGAGCGGGACATTCAATAACCTATTCTAATCAGTTGTGAAACTTTCATCCTCCCCCAACCACCCTCACCCCAAAATTTTAAATGGCACTACCTCATGTGTCATATATCATTTTAAAGGGTATAAGATTCTCAATCTTTCAAATCAAAGAAAATTAAAATCGACCCAGCCGTTCGTGAATTAGAGCCAAAAATGTATTTAATTCAATCAATACGTTTCTGTCTCCAGTTCACAAATGCCTGGGCTGATCTTAATTTTTTTTTGATGTAAAAAATTGAAAATTTTATACCCTTTAAAATGATATATCACACATGGGGTAGTGCCATTTAAAATTTTGGGAAACTTTCACCCTCCTCCAACCACTCGCCCCCCAAAAGTTTAAACGACACTACCCCACGTGTGATATATTATTTTAAAAGGTATAAGACTCTCAATCTTTTACATCAAAGAAAATTAAAATCGGCCCAGCCGTTCGTGAACTAGAGATAGAAATGTATTTAATTTAATCATTTAAAATTTTGGGGTGGTAGTGTTTGAGGGAGAGGGTAAAAGTTTCCCAACTGACTAGAGTAGGTTATTAAATGTCTCCCTCCAAAATAAAATCGACGTGTTTCAGCGATTTCTGATAATTTCACTAATTAAAAAGTTATTCAACGTGGGAAGTTTTAAAATGATCACCCTGTATATTACTTATCGCCACATTGTACTATAGGCGAAAACGTAGCATAGGATGTGGCAGGTACATTTCAAATAATGACGGCAGATGACAAGTGAAAATTCCAACTAATAACTGTGAAATGACAACTGAAACTTTCTAGACAACTGGAAATTTCCAGTTGTCATTTAGAAAACAGTTAAATGAATATTACATTAGCCTTTCGGGACTTCTGTAGTTTTTGAAAACTTGAATACAGAGAAAACTAGTGCGGTAACGTGCACGAGAAAAAAGAAAAAGCAGGACTCTAAAGTTACTCCTTAGTTTACAAACTGGAAAAAAACTTTTTAATTATACAAAATCTCATTTGCTAATCAACTTTTTTAAGAACAAGAAATAAAAGATTCGTTGTATGGGAAGCTCCTGTACAAGTATTTCAAACTTTTTTCATGACAAATTTTTAAATTTAATTATTGGGTTTTCATAATAATAGACTTGGTTTTTCGTTAAACACAAGCGAACTAAAATAGTTTCTCGGTATTCTAATACTTACTGGATATTACATCCTACCTCAAATAGATATGTACTGAGATGAAGACAAAGGTGCAAAAATATATGAGCAAAACTAGATTTAGAAATGTAAAGAAAAATACACTTTTGTCTAAAAATTTAAAAGATAGATTCGCAGAACTACGCCCCTTTTTTGATGTAATAAGTAGACAAAATTTGTAGTTTGGAATTTTTTCTAAAAATCTCTCAATTGACGAAAAAATGGTTTCTAATTTTGGAAACATTCGGCAAAAATGTTTTTAAAAGGAAAGCCCCTGCGTTTCAGCTTCAAACTGTGGTGTTTCAGCATCTGACGAGGGCTATGTTATTCAGTTTATTTCATACGGTGGAGCTCGCGAAGAGTCAAGTGACATGCGATTAGGAGCAGATGTTGTTCTTGGTTTGGTTAAACTTTTGGATAATCCGTCTAACCGTGGAATCTTATTTGATAATTTTCTTTCATTATTTAAACAGTTGGCATTATCTCTCCGAAAACCACATATTTGCAACAGGAATTCTACTAGACAACCGCATTCAAAATAGTAATCTAAAATCTCAAACAGTAATGAAAAAAAGTAGAGGAGCATTTGATTATAGACTTGACTTTGAATCAAATATTATTGTTGTTCCATGCAACGACAATTCCATCGTAACAATGACAACAAATAATATACCAATAAATCCCGTACAGAATACAGACTATGATCGGAAACAAAAGAAAGAAATGAGTGTTCCACAGCCTTTAGTGATGAGAGAATATAATACGTAAAAATATGGATGGTGAGTATAGCCAACTATCGAAAAGTTAGAGGTAAAAAGTGGTGGTGACTTCTTTTCATAAATTGCATTGATAGTGTTCTTGTAAACTGTTGGAATCTGTATAGAATCTTGTTCTTTTAATTACAGTAATGGTACTAATCAAATCAGAGGGTAAAACTGAAGAGGAAATCAAGATGAAAGTAAAGGGATATACCAAGCAAGAGGTAGACCAATCCAAAACGAATTACCAGGCGAGGTTAGAAAAGATAACAGTCACCCACAACATTATTTGCCATCCAGAAAACGTAGAGGAAGAGATGTACAAAATGCAAACATCAGACTGTGTATGTGTACAAAGTGCGATGTGCATCTTCATCCTGCATGGTTTGATGATTTCTACAGGCAATAACCTTTATACGGTAGTATTAATAATATGCAGTGACAAGGACAACAATGATGATTTGCTTGCAATAGATCTTCTTTCTCCTCCCACATGCGGTAGATCCAGCGTGGCATACCCAATAAGATGTAGATAGTATCTTCACATAGTTTCTCTAATATCGTGTAAATCCCAAAGGCTTAATTTGATTTGAAAATTTATTATCATACCAATATATGTCCAGATTTAAAGTAAACTTCAAAGGGTATTGCACAAAGTTCACAAAGGCATGGGAGTCGCCAAGAATTCTTGTAGGCAGATGAAACTAATTTTTTGCAGGCAACATGTAATTCCCAATTTGCTTGTACGGCAGTGACTGTGACCGTTAGGCAGAAAATGTTCAGTGATTTCTATAAAATGAAAGATTACAATGAACAACAAACTTTTCTCCGTAGTTTTATTAATAGCTGCTTTAATTAATAGAAGGCGAGATGGCACGTATGATGATCCAAGCGGCAGTAGACCACAACGTTCTTTCAAATATTTCTTATCCCTTCCTAGTTCCTCTGAAGTACAAGTTTGTAAAACTAGTTTTTGTGAAATATTTATGATAACGCAGAAAAAGGTGATTGTTCTCTGTAAAAAGGCTTTGCCAGCAGATCTCTCTGTTAGCGATAAACGAGGTAGAAAAAGGCCACAGGTAAACCAAGCTTGGAAAGAAAGAATAGTTGAATTTGTCGCATCAATAGCAAAGGGAGTCATTGTGGCCAAATAAAGCACCCTAACAAGAGATATCTTTCGAGTGATTCAAATGTAGAACAGTTACATACTGCTTTTCTTGAAAAACACGAACTTACTATGCGAGACAAACCGCCTGTTTCGCGTCAGTGGTTTAATGAAACTGCTAATAAGGAATTTAGTCTGTCCTTTACCCCACCACAAGTTGACCCGTGTAGTAGAAGAACAAAAATCAGGGGCTTTTGGTTATGTATATCACTCTTGTAGCAAAAAGCTACGTTGACAAGATACTGCACACTCTTCCGCAATGTGGCCGTACCTTTCTTTTTTCTGACAGAGACTTTGGCTGCATTGAAAAGGGCAAAAACGGTCTAAGAGTCATAGTTTCTACGGATTTAATTTTTTTATTGGATGCAAGTTGCAAAAACAGTTTTCTTGACTAAATGCCTGGATATATCGCAAGCTGCAATGATAAAAATAGATAAGAAGAACCAAGGTCAAGTTGACATCAAGACAGTTTACTCTGAGGTAGCTCCTTCGAGAACGGTCAAGGTTTTCAAACAGGGATTCAACCAGCAATATTTTATAACATTGGTAGTCGAATCAACCGAACAGAATATGTAGCTTTGGAACCAAGGGAAAATCAAGCAGAGTAAAGACATGATCCCTTACATCTCACCTGTAAACCAGAACTTTTATAAAGCCATCATCACTCAACAGGAGGTTTTGCCTGATGGATAATAAGCAATGTTCATTGTACTTGATTATGTTAAGTTAAAATAATACTGCAATGTAACAAGATTTATTATATTCTTAAATTGTTTTATGATTAATAATAAAACTTTAAAGGTTATTCGATTGTTATCTTTATTTTATCTAGATACAACAGTTTAATGCTTTGTTGTTAATCATCGAAATGTCGCGCGAAGCGTGACGGCTATAGAAGCTGAAAGCTTCTCTTCAGCCTTTTGGAAAAAAATTGTGGGAGTGGCCGATCGCAACGCTCCTCTAAATCGGTTTGGGTGCGGCCGGGCAGGCAAAGGCCCGGGGAAGGAGACGAGGCCCTCCAGTAGGGCAGATGGTGTTGGAGGCGTGCTGTGATGGTCTTGATGGCTTCTGGCGGTGCTTCTTGGCTGGTGGTGGGTGGTGTCAAGGACAATGGCTTTGGTTACAAATCGGGTTCTTAGAAACTCGAGGCGAGCGTCGATTGGGGGGATCCCGGCGAAGTCGCAGGGGTGAAAGCGGTCCAGGCGAAGGACTCTTCGGCAGATGGCCCACTCCTTGGAGCGGAGTCGATCGATGAGGTGTTTGGGGGCGGTTGAGAAACAGGTGGATCTATAGATATAGGAGATATCGCCCATTACTGGTCTAATAAAGGACTTATAGGTGTGGAAGAGGGTACGACTGTGGCAGCCTAGGATGCCACCACAGATCTTTGAAAGAAGAGCGCTGCGCTGTTGGGCTTTTATCAGGCAGCGGCGTATCTCAGCCGACCAGTGGAGGGTGTGAGAAAAAGTGATCCCTAGGTAAGTGACCAGAGGGGAAAATTCAAGGAGGGAGTCCCAGAGGTTCAGATGAATGAGTTTAATGCAGTGCAAGTAGATTGGCACATATTTGGAGACGCAGAAGAACCTTAAAATATTTGGAATTTGTGTAATTTCATCAACAAAACTATCAGTTGCCTCATAAGGTATAATTATAGTGAAACACAGCAATGTTAAGCAAATTGTTGCAGTTTAAACTATGTTTTTGTTCCTTCTGTCATTTGAGACTTAGGCACTTTTGCATATGGCACACACATTCGTAATATCAATGTTTTCTTTCATTGCATACATGAAAAGGTTATTATAACAACGAATTTCTACTTAATAATAAACTTGATTCATTAATATCATGAAGAGTATACTTTTCAGTGAATATTTAGAGGAATTTAGGGAATCAATCTGTTAAACGACGATAATTTCATTAAAATAAATAGATAAAAGTAGTCGTTAATAAAATATTAAATAACCAAAAAGTTTTTAATAATACGAATCGCGTAGGAAACGAATTTAATTAAGAACTTGAAGGTTTTCCACAACCAAACTAGCCTTAATTGGTTCACATTCTGACAACGCTCAAGAATAAACGACCGGCATTTTACATGGTTGTAGTAATAATCGCTCTAAATGAGCCCCTTCGTAAAGAATATAAACATCAAGAGACGTATTCCAAGTTTACTAATATTCCTTTACCTTCTTTTTTATACAGTTTAGCAATATAATAATAAAGGAGTGTACACACATAAAAACAAGAATAAAAGTTAATACCAACCCTCATAGTCATATTTTTTGGCGGAATCCGTTAAGATCCGTTGACTAATAACGGGTGTCACAGTCAGCAAGGCGGGTGGAGCCACATATTGATACGATTTATCGCTGTCTGAGATTTCTAGATCTTCTTCATTTTTTGCTAATACGTTAGAGATTTTTACTTCCTTGCTTATAACAGTGCATAAAGTACTCGACAACAAGATTAAAAATAACAGCATCTGTAAAACGAAAAGTTTTTAGATATTTGTTCTAGGGAGAAATTTTGAAAAACAATCTAATTGAAATGTCGACTACACGCGTATTAATTTAAAATCACAATTTATTAGTCAAGTTTATAATTTTAATTAAAAAAGTTTTTCAAATGTCAAGTCGTGTAAAAAAAGAGCTGAGGTTATAAACAAAATTGAAACAGTATTAACAGGAATAGCGACATAACTTATTTTCGTTGAATAAAATTTTTGAGCAAAACGTGAGGTTATTGGGGTCATAACATCCTCCCTGCACTTTCATAAATCTTTTACCCCGTGTTAAATTAGGTGTGGTGAGGGTGTAATATTTTACTTATGACGTACAGCAAAATTTTTAAGAAAACAAAATTAATCTTACCTCGTGCACGCTGTAAATTGGGCTTTGTCTCATACTATATATACTACTCAAGTGCAACGGAACTATTATTATACCAAGAGGAAAATTCCGGAATCCAAGTTTATATAGTATACGCATAAGTACCGATTGGATTGAAACGAGGCTAACATAAAAACGAAAATGGGAAGAGCTTTAATTGAAAACCGATGTTGTTTAAAAAGGAAAGTTGCGAAAATTACATTCTTTTTAAATGTTACCGTTGCGACGTAATTTCCATGTTGATATGCAAATCTTTAAAGGAAGTTATTTTATTGTTTACGTTTCATTTTGATTATGTTTATGTAGCAATGGAAGTGTCTTTTAGTATATAGGTGTTCTGTAGGTTGTTTTATAAAAAATTAGAAATGGAGAGAAAAACACTGAAACAAAAAACATTCTTTAATGTAATTGAATACAGTAGAAACGAAGAATGGTTATTCGAATTTACATTTAAATTATTTAAAAATATTTACCTCTGGCTTAGGTGTTAAATTATTCAAATATTCAGTTTCTTTTTAGGAATACGTATTACCTATTGAAATTGCATTCGCTCTGTTTTAATTATATGCAAACTGCTTCCGTTAAGTACGTTTTACAAAAGAAGTAAGCATCTCAAATGCTGTGTTATTTTTAGCATCGTTTGGATTTTTTTCATTAAATTTATATGCTGTAAGGTTGTAACATCGTAAAATTAAAATATTAAAGGCCTTCATAAAATATAATTTATTTAATTAGAAGGGCAATATTGTTTTGGAACTCTGTTGCAAAACGATTAAAGCAGATTTTTCAACAAGTTGTAATCTTAGAGTTAAAATTAGAAATTTATTAAGTTTAAAAGAATTTGCAAAACCAAGAATTCAAAAAAATTCTCGGAACAGATTTAAATATATTTTAATGCATTCACTGCCACCTGTTGTCGACGCTAGAAATTTATGTACGAGATAGCCTTAACACTCTTACAGTGAACGTGTATAAAGATTAACAAGCTATTCGTAGATGACGCTCTTTCTGTATTATTTATTTTTACGAATAAATTCTTTTACTGGAAGTACTTTGAGGACATATACTGAAAATACAAAGTTGTTTATTGTATCAAATTAGTACAACTGTAAGAATTTGTCATATAACGTAACAAGTTTTTCTAATGAATACTTGAAGTGATTTTTCTTATTATATTAATGTTAATCACTAAGAACTGCGTGAAATCATTTTATTATATCAGAGAAAATCATGTGATAATAATCAGGAAGTTACAAATCAAGTCATTATCCCAAAATACTCATATAACTATTATGGAAAGATTCTTGCAATTATGGGTGCGAATTTTGTTTCGATTCGTATTGATTTAAAAAAAAAATTATTTTCTCTAAATAATACAAAAAGGAGTTTACAATTTTTGTTGTTCAATGTTTTGTAGCTTATTATAAACTGTCGCATTATTACATTTTATCTTGCCAAGTAAATTCTTCTTACTTAACATTTTGTTATCTACATGTTATAATGCAGCTGTAGCTTTACATTGAACTAAGCGTTTTTATTTCTTACGCAAAAGATTGCATTTAACAAAAGGTGGTTATGTATTATGATTTCTTATTTAATAATTTTATATAATTCCTCCCAACCAAAGATTAAAAATTAGGGGAAAATTTATTTTTCACTTATTTTTAAGGTAAAACTTCAAGTGGTCTTGTTATTACAATTTTCTTACAAAAATTTGGAAGTTTGTTATATTTATACAATGCAAAGAAAGTTATGATGGTTACAATTACAATAAAAGTGATTAAAATGTTTGTTGTATGCAAATATGTAGTAGAATTATCTTCTTGTGTTAGTT
>VTPC01000019.1:0-68894 GCA_011009095.1 Ignelater luminosus
AAAAAGAGTGCTGTTTCAGATACTATATATGAGGAAAATGCACTTGATACTCTCAGAGATTGTTTTAACTTGAATTCTTCAACTTTTACTTATTGCTTTGATAAATTTCAAGAATGCAATAAGGAGATTTTTACATTTTTCAACAGTGGGAACTTTACTGATATTATAAAGCAAATTGTTAATGAAGAAATTAAATCACTAAAAGATGAGATAGTACAATTAAGAAACGAAATTGTTGTGCTAAAATCTAGTAATATTGATCTAATTAGACTACTCACAAATCCAAAATACATTAATAACCAAAATTGCAATGGACCCTCATGGGATGCAAAAAGCTATTCAAATGTAGCAAAAAATGGTAATAATCAGAAACCATCTACAGCAGTACCATATAATAATAACAACAAAAATCTTTCCTTACATACCTCGCAAAATGAGAAACCCTCAATTTTAACTTCGAATTCAGTCTCTCATAATAATGAAGCGGTAAGACATAACAAGAAGTTATATAATGAAAATAAACTGATAATAGGTACAGCATCAACAAATTCTGTTTCAAATAACAATGAATTTATATCTGTTGCAAAAAGGAAGAAATACTCAAATGTTCATCTTACTAGAGTAAATCCCGCTGTAAATAAAGATAAGATTGTTAATTATATCCAATCCAAATTGCAGCAACTACTTAACAACACTAATATACCAGAAGTAAATATTATGGAATTAAAATCAAAATTTCCCGATTCTTACAGTTCATTTAAAATCACAATTGATGCGAATCACTTATCAAAAATTTTGGATGCTTCATTTTGACCTGAGGGTATTGCTGTGCGTAAATTTTCAAGAGGTATCTTCAAAACAAAAGCTAATTTAGTAGATATTCTGCAAACAGTTAAAAATCTAGAAGTACAACATAAAAGTAGTGTTAATAACTATATTGAAAATATAATAGAAGAATTAAAATTTTCCAATCAATATAAGGGATTACGTATAGCACATGTAAATATACGATCATTAGTTTCAAGTTTTGATACATTTTGTGACTTGGTTAATGAAAATGAAAATAAATTTCATTTTATAGCTATCTCGGAATCGTGGTTATCTCCTTATTTTCCATCGAGTTCAATACATATACCGGGATATGAATTATTACGTGGCGATAGAAATTCTAGAGGTGGTGGACTGTGTTGGTATATTCTGAACAATTTAAATTTTAAGGCTATATCTATAGATTTCTCTACGTCAATAAATACGGAACAACTCTGGATATTAATAACGATAAAGAACACTAAAATAGGTCTCGGCGCTATATATATACCAAAAATATATAATGCCTGCTTTGCTGAAATGGAATTATCATTTTCGCATGTAATGATGGAAGTCGATGATCTTGTAGTAGTTGGAGACATAAATATTGATTTAAATTGTGATTCATCATTTTCGAGAAAATTTAAGAATCTGATTAACTCATTCAACATGAAACAGATTGTAACTCAACCTACCAGAATAACAAATACAAGTGCAACTTTGATAGATATTATATGCGTTAGTAACAATATTACTCTTACAGAATGTGAAAACTTGGATTTAATCAATGTAACATATCATATGTTAACATACTGTGAATTAGATTATACTACAAAGAAAGTCTTACCTAAAAGAATTACATATCGTTGCTACAGAAATTTTGTATTAAGTGCTTTTGAACATGATGCAGCTGCAATCAATTGGGATTACGTGGAAAGATTAGATAACATTGATTCCAAAGTCAATTATATTAACAATCAAATTTTAAAGTTATTTAATATCCATGCACCTATAAAATCTTCCACGTTGTGTAGTAGAAAACGTCCTTACATCACGGATGCTTTAAAAGTAATAATTAATGCAAAACACAAAGCGTATAAAAAGTATTCAGAAACCAAACTAGAAACTGATTTGAATAACTACAGGCATTTACGAAATTACTTATCTGTTGCTACAAATAATGAAAAAATTGCTTTTATTAAAGATCAATTATATGTTAACCGTTGTAATCCAAAGATGTTATGGGGAAACTTTGCTTCTTGGAATGTTCACTTAAAACCTCAATCAGAAATAGCAGAGGAAATTAAGAACGCTAATTTAATTAACAATTACTTTACAAATATTGTTCAAAATGTGGTTGTTGATAATGATACAATGAATTATTTCCTTAACAATAGATTTAATAGCAACCCTCCAACTGACTTATTTAGAGAAATAACAGCTGAAGAAGTAGCCAAAATTGTAAGTAAATTAACATCTAACGCTTGTGGAATTGACAATATAAATTTAAAAATGTTAAAACTAGTATTACCATTTTGCATATATACTCTAACACATATCATTAATTTCTCGCTTAAAACTGGTACCATCCCTGCAATCTGGAAGAAAGCTGTAATTAATCCATTACCAAAAGTGACTAAAGCAAGTGAATTAAAAGACCTTAGACCAATTAGTATATTACCTACCATGTCAAAAATCTTAGAAAAGGTTGTTTACTTATTCTTAACTGAATATATTTGCGAGAGTAAAATATTGCCACCTATTCAGTCTGGGTTTCGTAAACATCACAGCACTACCACCGCAATGCTTAAGATAACTACAGATATAGCGAGAAATATAGATAAATCAGAAATCACTTATCTTGTGCTTTTAGATTATAGCAAAGCATTTGACGTTGTTAACAGAGACCTACTTTTAGCGAAATTACATTTTTATGGAATCTCCGATGAAAATTTGCAGTGGTTTAAAAATTATGTGACAAACCGGTTTCAAATGGTAAAAATTGATAATAAGATTTCTGAAGAAACTAAAATGAATTATGGTGTCCCTCAAGGAAGTGTTTTGGCACCTATCCTTTTCACAATTTTTACGGCTGATCTTCCAAATTCTTTGCAACATCAATGGGATATTCACCAATATGCAGATGATACTCAAATATATAAATCGTGTTTACCAGAAAAAAGTAATGACTTGATTACAGAGCTCAATCTTAATCTGCAAAATATTCTAGAATGGTCGAAAAAGAACGGATTGCGTCTAAACTCTGAAAAAACCATCGTGATGTGTATTGGTACAAGAAATTTAATTTATAAAGCTAAACAGAATGCTAGAAACCAAATTCTGTTAAATAATTCTATTCTAAATGCTAGTGAAAGTTCCCGCGATCTTGGATTAACTATAGACCAGAATCTAAATTTTGAAAGGCATGTTGTCAAAAAGTGCAGCCAGTGTTACATGAAATTAAAGTCTTTGTGGAAATTTAAAGATATTTTACCGCCAAATGTAAAATGGAATTTAGTTGACGCCCTTATCTTACATCATCTTGATTACTGCAGTTCCGTCTATTTCAACTTTTTAACGTCTCGAATGAAGAGTACCTTGCAAATTCTTCAAAATTGTTGTTTAAGGTTTGCATATCAAATTAATAAAAGAGAACATATTACGCCTCATTATAACAGTTTAAATATTTTAAAATTGGAAAATAGATTTACACTTTTGTATGGAACAGTCCTATTTAATGTTTTAAAATCAAAAGAACCATGTTATTTATATAAATTATTAGTTAAGCGATCAACAATACATAGTTGTGATTTACGTAACATAGATATGTATACAATACCTAAGCACAGAACTAACAAATTTAAATGTTGTTATGAATTTACAGCGCCTAAAATATTTAATAGTCATACAAATTTATTTCAAGAGTGTACTTCAACAGCTCAGTTCAAAAGACGTTTTAAAAATTGTTTATTAGATTTCCAGAAATTGTGATATTTAATTATTTGTTTATTTTGTAAGGGAGAAAGTGAAAAACAGCCTTGCTGACCTTATTTACCATTGAACGTTAATATCTTTCTTTCTTTTAAATATATATTGTATTATTACGTTCAATAAACATTATTATTATTATTATTAACAAACAAAATCATTCAAAAAATTTAACGCAAATGTTTAAATTGTCTACCGTCTACCATTTGACACTGCCCTATTCGAGTATAAACGCTTTGAACTGCAGGTTGGATCATTTGTGGGGCTATGTTTCTTATTTCCGTTCGAATTCGCTGTTTCAAACCTTCTAAATTGTTGGCTCTGTGTATGTGAATTGTTGATTTTACGTGGCGGCACAAAAAAAATCTAACGGGATTAAGTCCGGCGACCTCGGAGGCCATTCAATTCGTCCTCGTCGTCCTATCCATCTACCAGGCTATGTAAGATAAAGAAACTGACGTACATCTGCCCCAAAATGAGGAGGTGCTCCATCTTACTAAAACCAGATGTCTTGATAAGGCAAATCGGTGTCTTCATTATTTGGATAAAAGGACTGCTAGAGCTTAAAATAAATCAAACCTTAGAAAATTTAAATATCTAGCAGAAGTCAGATATCCTTCAAAAGAATTAAGTCCTAGAAGAAAACCTTTTGTTATTTCGACTCATACATTAACATTTTTTTGATGCTGGCTGTGAGACTCTTGGACCCAATGGGATTTTTTCTTGCCCAATACCTGCAGTTATGACAATTAACAGTCCGGTTAAGGCAAAAAGTGGCTTTGTTGGAAAAGATAATGTTATTTAAAAAGTTAGGATCCCTATCACAGCGTAACATAAAGTCTTCACAAAACTATAACTGAATCATCTTCATTTAGTTCATGTATTAAGATCATCTTATAAGAATAGTATTTCTCGTGTTTAAATAATTTGACTACCGTCGAGTGATTGATAGCACTATTCAACGCTAATTGTCTAGTGGAAGCATGAGGATTTTTTTCAGCTTCCAACAAAATGTTCAATTTAGTCTCCTGGTCTATGTTCGGGCGGCCTCTGCAAGTTAAATCCCTTACATTGCCAGTTTCTTCAAATTTTTAAATTATTTTACTGACTGTAAACATTACGATTGGGGCCCTATCAGGATGTTCTTGATTAAATAAGTCGCACGCTTCAATTCGTTCGTGTTCTGTTAAATTAGGCATTTTTACTAAAAAACTGAGTACTTAGGTACAAATTCGACAGAAATCGATAACTTGTCACTTCATACTACAACAATAAAATTTACAAATTGTTATTTTATGATGACTTGATTAGTAGTGCTAACTAGCGTCGCAATGCACCTGTGTTAGCTTTAATACTTTTTTAATTTTAAATGTTATTTTTGTAAAAAAACAAATGACGTTATTAAACTTAATAAGTGGTTTTCTCAAAACAATTGTTATGTAAAGTACCAAATTTCTTATATCATTATTAAACCAGTGAAAAAGTCTATCAAAATCTGTAAACTGGGATTGTAATTTAAAAAAAATGATGATGACATCATAGTTCAAAAACATGATGGATCAAAAAACATCTTTCTGTGCTCACAAATGCCTTACTGAAAGATCAAATCAACGTGTTCAAATATTTTTCAAAAACAAACATTTATAACAAAATTATAAATTTTGTTCTGAACTTTTTCACCACTCTATATAAAATAATCCTTAAAAACTTAATCACCTCTTGGATGCATTTTTCCGTGACATTACCTACTTTTTCAATATAATTTGTTAGTTCATTTATTACTATTTCGGTTGTGCAATCATTACATTTATATAATTTTATATATTCTGAGAATACTTCAACTGCCATCAACACATGTTTCACACCTCCTGTGCTTCTGACTAGATTTGATAAGAAATCAATTAACTAACCAATTCTAATGGTTCTCTACACTCTACACACCTAATTATATTTTTATTGTGCTAGTTTTTATGCTTTGCTAAATTACAAATATGACAGACTTTTATGGTATTCTTAATTATTTGGTAATCATGTTTGGCGTAATATTTTCTCTATAAATCAACCATAATTTTCGACTTCCATTGTGTTGATATTTTGTTTGCAAATTTTGGGCAATCTCCTTAGTATGTTGTTTACTGGTTAAATATAATTCTTTTTCTCGAATGCTCTTAACATATTATCTTTCACACTAATTTCCTGATATTCTGTTCTTTCTTGTAAGTTTCTTCGAGTTTTATTAAATTCATCTTTTTGTTGTATCTCTTGTTACCACATACTAAAAATATCCCTTCTTTTTGTTTTAACACATTTAAACCTAATATTGCCTCATTCTTTACATTTTTATTATATCTTTCTTCTTTCAAACGTATACTCCTGTAATAATAATGTCCATCTATATATATATATATATATATATATATACGATTGTTAGAAAATCTAATTTTCATTAAATATTTTAATCCTATATAATCCGTTTGAATCACGAACGATCTTCCAAATAAATAAAATTTTAACTTTCTTACCGCATAAACTATAGCCAACATTTCTTTTCAAATGGTTTTAGAATCCTTGAAATACAATAAATTGGTGTTTCTTCACCTTTCTCATTCACTTGCACTAATTCTGTCTTCACTGCCTTATCATTTGCATCTCTTCTCGATCTAAACTTATTTGGATGAACCAACAACAAATTTTGATGAAATGTCTGTTTTAAATTTTGAAAAGTTTCTTCTTTCTCTTGATTCCTTTTCTTCATATTTCTTACAATAGTTCAGCTTTCTCAGACAAATTTGAAATAAACTTTCTTATAGTATTATGATAATAAGTATTAAACGTCTCTCTGAAAAGGTTTATACTTCGATGTATTTAACTTGAATTGCCCTTTCTTTAATTTTTCTAGCACCAACTTTATATGTTTCATATGGTTTTCTTCATTTTCAATAAATATTAAAATATCATCGATATATGCTAAACAAAATTCTCCATACTTAGATAATACTGTTTAGAAAGCTCTTACCAATGCTGCTGCCGATGAGTTTAAGCCAAATGGTACCACTAATATCAATACTAAATCTTGTAAAATTCCGAGAATCTGGATGATGGGGTATTAACAAAAATAAATTTTTTAACTCGAGTTTTGGAAATATATAACTTTTGTTTATCCTACTATTTAAATTGTCAATCTTTATTGGACACTTATGATGATTTCTCAAACGTTTGCTTATTTCCCTTGCATCCAGACATATTCTAATAGTCATCTTTCTTTCGCACTACCACAATCGGATTAACGTAACATGTCGACGATTCTTCAACTATTCCATTTCTTTTCATAACTTCTAGTTCTTATTTTACCTTATTATTATAAGCATAAGGAACTGGATATGTTAGAATACTGAATGGCTTGTTATCTTAATAAGTTTAATTTATGTTCATAATCTTTGGTAGTTGTCGGCGTTTCATCAATTAAACTTTTGTTCTCATTTAACAATTCTAAAACTTTTTTTATGTTTTATCACATTTAAAATCAAACTCTTCAATTTTGTTTTTAGTGCCATCTTTATTCTCTAAAGTTTTCTTTTCTATATAATTTATATTATATACATCAATGCCTTTTTGCTTTCTTTGATCCATTCTATCTCTTCCTTTCCCACATAAACTTTCTTATTTTCACAAATTAATTTTTGTACCGTACACTAACATCAAGTCCATACCAACAATACTACTCACTTTCAAATAAAGAATTTTTAAGATTTGTATTGATTTAATTTTAAATTCGTCTATATTTATATCGGCCATAATGGCTTTATTTATATTTATTACAGTTTTACTATTTCCTGTTACTAATTTTGTCTGTCTAATTGAAATATGTTTTCTGTAAATTTATCACAATTATTTGTAACAATATCTTTCTAAAGTAAAGTTACCTCAAAGCCAGTATCAATTAGTGACATCAATTTAATATTATTTACATAAATAAATATATATGGTAAATTATGTAATAACGTTACATCTGTTGTACTGTCTTTCTATTCAAAAAGATATTCTACATGATGCACATAAGCACAGCTTTTTAATATTTTTGTTTTTCATGCTTACTTATCTGATTTTCATTTTGGTTCTTAACTTGTTGTATTTGTTCTGCTGTTCATTAAATCTTTTGTAATATGTTCTTGCATCTTGCCTTTCAGTTTTAATATCTCTTCCCCTTTCATTTGTTTCTTTTACTTGCGTCTCTGTTTCACCTTCATGCTTTCAACAATTATCATTATTCACTAACTCACGATTATACTTATTTCTTTGGTTATTTTCTTTGTACATATCTAGGTATACTCATTCTTTCGGCTTTCGTTCACATAATTTTTGTTCCACTCATTATTATTATTTTGGTATTCTTTGTATTCTTTCCTTACACTTATAGTTATTATTGTTATTATTTTGAGAACTACAGTAAAACCCGCTTAATAGAAGCTCGGTTATAAGAATATCCAGCTTTAAGGAATAAAAATTCAATGTCTCAAATCAGTGCCATTTTATCCTTAACAAACTTTATCGCTTAGTAGAATATCGCATAATAAAATAATATCGGATAATGTAATCATTTCGATATGAGAATTAACAAAAATGTATCGGATAATGGAATAATCTAGAAAAAAGAACTAGAAAGAAAAATACAATAATAGTCGACAAATTATGGTTTATGACTGATGTCGCTTTCTTGAAACATAACGGTACAGGAGCGTCATAAATATATCAGTCTCTAATAATACATTAATACATCTGAGGGTGAATGTTTCTTTCTTGTACCATTGTTAAATTTACTTAAATTCGTGTTTAATGCTTTTCAAAGGCTTTTAATCTTCTTTAAAGTATATCGTTTAGCATTTCAAGATTTTGCCGGTTCTTTCTTTTTATTTCCTCTTATTTAAGTTTGTTTCTATGTCGGTACCATAAATAAGAATTTTAACGGATATTGTTTACACAAACTAGTCACAAAACATGCCACCTTTAAAAGGCATCCTTAAATTCTGTTTATTTAAGCCTGACTATAAGTACAAAGTTGCAAAGCTTTACCGTGGTTTTATTGAAAAAAAGATGACGTTTTTCAATGGTCTTCAGTACCTGGCCAGGAAGTAACAAGCGCTTGTTCTGTAATAAGAAGGTTTCTCGAAGAAGAATCAAATGTTGATTTTGAACATTATTATAGTTTAGAACAATAAATAACAGATCTATTGTGTAGCCATAAAAAAACAAACTAAAATTACTGACTTTTTTGTAAAAACGTAATTTTAATTTAATTTATGGACATTGTAATTAAATTAAATTTAATAATTATTTCAATAAATAATTAATAGAGTATCCTTACTTTTATTTTACATAAAGCTGTGATAAATACCGCTGAAAGTTTTATAGTATAAACCTCAAGCGATGTGCAATAACCTCAATTCGTCTTGCACAATTCTGACAATCCTAAAATCGGTTAATGGAATATACCGCTTATTGGAATAATGCTCTTTTGTCCAAACGCTATTCCAATAAGCGGGTTTTACTGTATTAAATTTTTGATTCCCTTGTGTGACATAATTTTCTCTTCTTCTGTATCGTCTGTAATTTCTAGAAATTTTTTCCATTTCATCTACTTCTTCAACCAAATTAATAAAACCTAACACATCTTTTACATTCTTCTGTATCACTTTTACTATTATGTTTAGACTAATATATTGTTTTGCTAATTGCATTACCACCATATTCTCATCATACCTTATGTCCAAATATTGTGGTATGAATAACTTTTGTATTGAGTATTTCTCTCTACTTATTCCCATTGACATGTGATATGCCCGTAATAATTTTTCTTGGTTTTGCACAACTCCAATAATATTTTAGAAACATTTATTTGAATTCTTAAAAGCTCTTCATATTTGCCATATGGATATCCAACAAAGACGTTGCATCCTCTACCATTGCACTTCTAATATACGACAATTCATTTTCCCAAGTAAATTCTTCTTTTATGTAATTCTTTATTTTTCTAATTTTATTTTTGACTTCGTTTATAAAGGCTTTTGGATGCATACCATCTTCTCTATCATAAGTAAGTAATTTGGCTCTTTTTGCAATTAAATGACATACCTACTGGTGTCATATATCTTACTTCTCATCAGTTTCCATTCTACTTCCATCTCTTTCAATTTATCTTTCACGTTTTATACTACGTCTTCTTATTTTATATGTATTTTCGTCTATCTTTCGTTTAGTTTCAATAACATGTTTTACGAAATCTTGTTGCAGCTGTGATTGTTCGACTTCCATAGCACCCATTTTTCTTTCTACTTCTTCAAATTTATTATTATTTATTTGTACTGCTTTTTGTACAAATTTACGTATGCATACTTGTTCATTATCAACCTTTATAACGTTTTCATTTAGTTCGTTTAACATTTTTTTTATTTTCTGTTATCATTTTTTCTTTTACTTTTTCTTTCATTACTTCCATTTGTCTTTGATTACTTTGCTTCAGCTCCATCAACATTTTATCATTTTTTGGTAAATTTCTTCTTTTATTTATTTGTTCTACCTTCTTGTCTTTCTAATTCTTTTTTAATTTTATTGAACTTCTTTATATTTTCTTCTTGGTAGTCACCCATATTTCTACACTGTATTTATATTTTTGTTTGTTTTATTTATATTCTTATTTATATTTATATTCATTTCTACTAACATCTGCAGTATATCTTGCTGTATCTTTTCCTCTTGGGCTTCTTCCGTACTCACATTTGTTTCTTTAGATGTGAGGTTTGATCAAAAAATAACGGGAATTTTCTTTTTTCTTGAAGAATCGTTATTTATTAATCAATATCAATTTTGTCTCCTTCAAAGTAATTTTCCTCAGATATAATACACTTGTTTTTATCTCATCAGTGGTGGCAAAACGACGTCCTTTCATGATTCTTTTCAACCTTGGGAATAAAAAGAAGTCATAGGGAGGCATGTCCGGCGAATACGGTGGCTGAGGCAACATACCGGTTTTGCTTTTTGCCAAAAAATTACAGACAAGCAGTGAGGTGTGAGCGGGAGCATTATCGTGATGCAATTTCCACGAGTGGTTTTGCCACAATTCTAAGTGTTTTCGTCGGATTGCTTCACGCAGATGGCGCATAAATTTCAGGTAGTATTCTTAATTGACTGCACGACCATATGGCAAGAACTCATGATGCACTACGCCATTAAAATCGAAGAAAACAGTGAGAAGAACTTTCAAATTTGATCGAACTTGTCAAGTTTTTTCGGTCTTGGCTCTTTAGGCAGCTTTCATTGTTATGACTGTTTTAAGTAGTTCTGGACTATTGCTGACTTCATTTAGCAACTCCTGAGCGATATCTACGCGACGTTGTTTTTGTTCAAAATTTAACAATTTTGGAACAAACTTTGATGACACACATTTCATACCCAAAACATCTGAAAAAATTGCTAGGCATGAACCAAGTGAAATGCCGACATCATCAGCAACCTCTCTGATTGTGATCCGGCGATTTTCAAGAATCATTTTTTTTACTTGTTCCACGTTGTCGTTGGTTGTTGGTGTGTTAGGGCGTCCAGGACGGTCGTCATCTACAACGTCTTCACGGCCCTCTTTAAAACGTTCGTACCACTCATAAACTCTTGTTTTACTCATAGTGGAGTCACCAAAAGCCACAGTCAACATTTCGAATGCAGTGCTACATTTTATTTTATTTTTCAAGCAAAATTCTATTCAAATTCTTTGATCCACCTTTTTTAAGAATAAAAAATCGCCGAGTACACTAAAACACGTCTAACTTTCTCGAGTGTCAAAAATCAACTAAACATTAAAATGGCTGAAAATGTCAACATACGTCAGGAATATGCGTATCAACAAGATAAAAGAATTTTTTTAAATCAGATTAATAAAGTCCGCGAAATTCAAAATTTCTCGTTATATTTTGATCACATCTTAATATTTTTGATTTCAATTTTACTTTCAACTTCTTGAATATCACTTCCCTGTTTTGAATTTCCTGGACTTTCCGTCTTAATCATTCCCTCTCTCACCTGTTCTTGTTTTTCATTCTTTTTTTCTCTTCTTATTATTTTTCCAGACCTAGTAGTTGACATTTCTCCATTGAGTGAGTTCAATTTTCAAATCAAGCTCCGCGTTGGAAGCCATATTGGTGTAATGATATTTGGCTACTCTTTTCTCAATGTATTTGTAACTAGGTGTATCTTTCACCTCTTAACGGTTCTTTTTCCTTTACAGTTAAATATTTTGGCACTTCTCAATTTCATGCAGTTTTAAGCCTTTGACTTGAATATCAAACACCTTTATCTCACTATACGTAAAAATTCTCAATACGTTTTTTTATCAATCTAGAATTATCTAATAAAAAAAACAATAATCTGCAATAGACTCTTTTTAACTTCCAATCTTTCTTTTTAACTTTTTTCTTTTCTCTTTCCTTAAAAAAAATTTCCCCCTCTTTATTTATTTTTATCAATAATGGCATATGGAATGGTATAATTTTGGGTCACGGAACTCCTATAGGTCACGAGATTCTCAGGTAAATTACATGACCTAACCACCTTGTACAACACCCATTTACGCCAATATTATTTTTTCCTTGTCCATTCACATGGATGGCTTATTATGACCCATTCTAGTTCACGTCACACACCGATGTCTTATTTCCTGCTTCTCAGAAAAATTAAACCAATAATCTCACATAGAAGACCTGCTGAGATTAAAGGAGCTTCAACCAAACCTGCGGTTCGGTACGCTCAGAAACCCTAAGCAAATTAAGAGAAAGAGCCAATGTACAGTGTGGTCCAATCTGGATGGGATTAAATGGCTAACTTTCTTATTAGCGTAAATAAATAAAAACGACTTAGGTAATTTTGGCCTCTTTTTTCATGCTTGTTCCATTACCATTGCCAAAAATAATCTGCCGTCTTTTTTTTTCCCCAGAGAGAAAAAGTGAAAAATGGCCGATTTCTTCAATTTGCTGTAACTCCTTTATTTTCAAAGCTAGAACAAAATCATTTAAGCACTTTTTAACGTAGAATGCAATGTCATTAGTCATTTTTTTCTAATCCATTTCATAACTGTGCTATAACTCAAAATTGAATTTTTTAAATGGACGATTCTTTCAATTTGCTGTAACTCCTTTATTTTTGAAGCTACAACAAAATCATTTAAGCACTTTCTAACGTAGAATTCAATGCCGGCAGTTGATTTTTTTAGTCTTTTCCATAACTGCGCTGTAACTTAAAGTTTAATTTCTTGAATGGTCCATTTAAAAATTCAATTTTGAGTTACAGTGCAGTTAAAGAAAGGGCTATAAAACAACGACTGACAGCATTGAATTCTACGTTAGAAAGTGCCTAAACAATGTTAAAATGATTTTGTTCTAGCTTCGAAAATAAAGGAGTTACAGCAAATTGAAGAAATCGGCCATTTTTCACTTTTTTTCTCTAGAGAAAAAACAAAAGATGGCAGCTTATTTCTGGCAACGGTAATGGAACAAGCATGAAAAAGGAGGCGTTTTCATTTATCTGCGCTAATAAGAAAGTTACCCATTTAATCCCATCCAAATTGGACCGCACTGTACACATAAGCTCAGTGTTCGCCAGTCTGTCTCAACAACAAGCAAATGACAGACCATTGAAAGTTTATTGCAAGTACAGGCCTTTCGTAGACGCTTTCAGCCGACTCACATTGCTATGACAGTCCCGAATCTACCTATGCTGTCCATTATCCACAAAGTCTGATACAAACTTTGTTGTTCGTACACAGGAGAAAAACAAATAAACTATTTTCAACACAAAGAATAAATCAACAAAATAAAATAAATAAAACTGAGCTGGAAATTTAACCGTCCTCATGAGTTACACAAAACAAGCGATGATAACACATAAGGCATAAAATAGATTTACAGAGTATTTTACAATAAACAAATATTTCAAAAGTAACAAACTGTGTTTGGTTTAGATTAATAATAAATCAGTAAATATTACTACTTACCTTCTTGGCATGCTACTACAAATTTTATTTTTTAGTATTTTCGTTGACAGGTTCAGTTTAGTTGATCTGGTGTGTATTATAAGTACATAATGAAATCACGATATACAGTGTGTTCAGCGAGGAAGGGGACAGCGCGATATCTCGGGAATGAATGCAGATTTTAAAATTCTAAAAACTTTGTTATAAATGTAAGGTAGGGGCACATATTTTCTGATAAAAAATTTTTAAATTAAATGCGTCACCGCCAGGTGGCGCTACCTAACTTAGTTTTTTTAAACGGAATACCCTACTTTTTATTTGATTTTTGGAATCTGCAACATATTTGTAATAACGTTTTTTATAAGTGCTACCAACCTATCCGGCTTACTTTTAGGGAAAATAATAATTTTTATAAATTTAACACAAAGATGTAATAGATTGTATTCTGTAGAGACAATAAGCAAATTCTCCTACATTTCTGGAAGGTGTACCGTAAACTACATTTTTTACATGTGCTCAAAGAAAATAGTCTAAAGGAGTTAAATCCGGAAAACGAGCTGGCCATCTTATAGAATCATTAGTACCTATCTATCGTATCGAAAATACCCTGTTTAGATGGTCTCTTACTATGTTACTGTTATGAGCAGGTGCGCCGTCTTGTTGAAAATACGTCACCTGCCTCAAATTTAAATTAACATTCTCAAGCAAAAGAGGTAGCTGATGTATTAGGGTATTTCCGAGACGATGGATAGGTACTAATGGTTCTATAAGATGGCCAGCTTCAGAAATGTACAAGAATTTGCTTATTATCTTTACAGAATACAATCTTTTACATCTTAAGTCAAATTTACAAAAACTATTATTTTCTCGAAAAGTAAACCAGATAGGTTGGTAGCACTTATAAAGAAAGTTATCACAAATATGTTGTAAATTCCGTAAATCAAATAAAAGGTAGGGTATTACATTTAAAAAAATTAAGTTAGGTAGCGCCACCTTAGATTTATAACAAAGTTTTCAATATTTTAAAATTTTCTTTCCTTCCCGAGATATCGCGCTGTCCCATTCCTCGCTGAACACATTATATAATATTATAGAATCGTCAAATTGTAAAATGACCCTAATGATAGTTTTGGAAACTGAAAAAGGATACATTAGAAGTGGTAAAAACAAACAGTATGTCTAGAAAGAATTTTTCCTAATTCAAGAAACGAAAGTTTTCTTTTATGGAATTATTTTAAAGACAAAGTCATCTCGAGTCCACTATCCCATCTACTAATAGTTTCCGAGCTATCAATGATGAGGCTCGAATTTAAATAACTCTTTATAACTCTATATATCCTTTTAAAATGTATGTGATATTAGTAGAAGTGATTTTTCGTTATAATTGTACACATTTTGTAAGAAGGTTGCAATTTTTCCTTACAGTAACGAGGTCCGCGTATTATTTATTAAAAGACGGAAATTGTAGAGTAGCAAACACTGTTATATAACCTAATACCACAATCTTTATTAAGGTTACTCTTATTTTTCTTCCTTTTTATTATTAAATGTGTCACAAAAGTAAGCACTGACTTTATTACCGTCTTTTATCTTATATCCAAGATAAAAAATTGCATTCATAACCTTTTTTTGTGTAACTAATATTTACCTGATGCGTCATTTAAGTATCCTAATAACATTGATAAAAAAAGGGATGTAGGTAATACTTACACATAAAGATATAACAAAATAAAAAATATTAATAATGACTGTACCAGAAATGGGAAAACCTAGCCAAGAAAGGAAATAGGATAAAAGTTTACTTCATATTTAGAATCAACACAATTAAATATTATGAAGATTAGTCCAGACGTCCGGATTTAATATTCTACGTTACAAAATGATTTAGCAATTGCCTTTTGAAATTTAATCTAAATCCTGCCTCTTTTCCGCAATATTTCTCCATCAACATAAAAACATAAAGAATGTAGATAGATATACGATAAGATAACTTCAGTACAAGCAAAAATTTTTTGCAGCTTAAATTATTCTCATAATTCCTTGTTTTGCTGCTTTTTACTTGCAAAAAACAAGAACGCAGTTAATTTTAGAGGATTTTCTAATAATTTACTTAATTTTACTATTTTACTGAAACCTACACAAAAAGTGGCAACATAAATTATCTGTCAAGATAATAATAATAATTGCGTTGTTATTATTATATTCCCTATGCAGCAATGGGCTTTCCGTTCCAGACAGAAGTTTTTTTCTAACAACAATCCCCCTATCTACGTCATGCTTCACTTTAGCGTGAGAGCAATATCCAATATAATCCCTTATTTGCGCTCCTGATAACTTTAATCAGGACGTGGGTTTTGCAGCGATCCTTCAGATTTTAACTGGGTGCCAATATTAATTTTCAAGGAAATATGGCCTGCAGTGAAGTAAGCGTAAATGAAAATTAACTATTCCCTGATTATTATTATTATTATTGCCTTTTTTTTATACCTGATTTTAATTAGTTTTTTTCATGCGGAAAAAAGTTAAACATCCACAGTTTTAAATTTATTAGATTTTATTTTCCAATTATAAAATAAATTTTTCTTTTTAGCCAAGGCATTTTTTTCTTGTTACTAATTTCTTGTGAAACTTCTAGTTTGAATTGTGTCCATTCCTCGTGAGTTTGGATATCTTTTGGACCCCAGTTATTAAAGCAAAAGGAATATGATATTGCCTGAAAGAAAAATTAATTTTTTCTCTTTAATAAAATTAGTTTACATTTATATTTTATGCTTGGTTATTTTTACCTGTATGATTCCTTTTCTTTTTTTACAAAGATAGATTAACCACCAAATTAGAGGTTGGGAAAGCCCCACAGCAGTTAATACCCAACCAAAACCTAGAAATAATATTAACTATTATAAAACACAAATATCAAAGAAAACAAGATATTTCATACTTAATGCTATATCTGGAATTTCATAAATTCCATTTTTTAATCTTTCTAAAGAACACAGGAAATAAATAAAAATCACAATTAATACTAATGGAGTTACAACACCCCAACAAATTTTCCAGTAAAGACCGAGTCTTCTTTTTAACATAAATTCGACATCCGCACAGAAATTCTCTAAACCTAAAAGTTACAAACAAGTTGTTTAGTACATTAATCAAATTTGCCAATAGAAATTCTTACCATACCACCACAATACAGCAAGAACTTCTGTGGTAGTTAAAACAAAAAATATAAAAGTTCCTGCAAAATAATCGACTATCGTTAAAACGAACTGACCTCCCTAAAATGTAAATGTTTACTACGTTTTAAATCGCGGCAGTAATAAATAAATTACCGGTGTAATGTAGACTAACCCAATAAGGAAACCAATTAAGGCCGTAATTAACGAAACGTGCCAGTTTTTCAACAAGGGAAAAGCATCCTTAACAACAGTAAAAACGCATCCTTGAAGAGCCACTAAACTTCCAATCCCCAGTACGAATAACATCACGAAGAATAGAATGGCAAACAACTGAAAAATAATAAAAATCTTCAGTCAAAAATGATTTCATTGAAATAAATTGATTAATAGAGATTATTTACTATATTTTTGCTAACTATTTTATTTTATTACTCTTTCCATTTAGTAACTAATTAATTAAATTTATGAATTATTCTAATTGTGGAAAAGTATCATTGCATTAATTCAACTAAAATTGAATTTCAGTTCAAATTAGTATAATGAAGTATTTGTTAGTATTATAAACAAGAATAATAACTAATTTGTAACCAATTTAGGTAATTGTAAAAGTTACAATCTTGAAATATTATCTATTTCTATAAAAGTTTTTGAAAAGTACACCAGTTCAAAATTTTAGTGCCAATACAATGAAGTTCTCCTTTGAAATTGACATGTCATCTATGCATTTGCGACCGGACTGAAAAATAAACTCAAGTGTATTCGACTTCAGGTTAGGATTTATCAATGACTGGAACCGTTGATAAGTGTTTGTTTGGAAAAATTGGACGATTATTTCTTCATCGTAGCCTGTAATTATTCTACTTAAATGAGAATTGTTAACTGAAGTTTACGTTCAATTAAATGTGAGGGCGTGAGGCACTTCGAAACTTAAATAATTCTTCAAACAAACTTTTCCAGACACATTTTAATTTGTTTGTAGGAAAAGGCCGGCATCATATTGCTAACCAGTAGCGGGACGTTATAAGGAGCCAAGGAGTCATGGCACCACCACAAAGACATTTCATTTTCCAATTTGAAAAAAGTAATTTTTACTCTCAAAATTTTCTCCTTTAAGTCTGAGAATAAAAAATTAAAAATTGCTATTTTATAAATATAAATTTAGTAAACAAGTGAACACCGCGCGTACAAAATGATAAAAATAAAAGTTTGAAGCCAGTCAAAGTGCGGCTCCAATGCTTTTAGGCGGCTATAGACTTCAGCGAGGGTCTGGCAGGTGAGGGAGGGTGTTCGGAGTTAGCGAAATAACACATCGTTCAATAAGTCCCGAGACTAACCCAGAGATGGTGCTAGTAGTACCAAACTAGCCACGTTTCCCTAGAGTACGAACCTTCACATGAAACGTGTAAAAATTCCACGTCGATTGGACCACAAACAGCAGAGTTATCGAGGTTAGAGTAAAGTCACTTTGTAATTTGTTTGAAAAATGGAACAAAGCGAGTTTCGCGTGTTGATAAAACATTGTTTTTTAATGGGTAAAAACACCGTAGAAGCCCAGCAATGGCTTGAGAAACGTTACCCGGACTCCTCTCCATCCAAATCAACGATTTGTCGTTGGTATGCTGAGTTTAAACGTGGTCGTACGGACACAAACGATGCGGAACGTTCGGGTAGGCCTTTGGAAGCCGTTACACCGGAAAATGTGAGTGAAGTATTCAAAATCGTAATGAAAAATCGCAAAGTAAAGGTCCGTGAGATTGCAGAAATGACACAGATATCATCTGGAAGCGTATTTACAATCCTTCATGATAAATTGAGCATGAAAAAGGTTTTTTTCCAAGTGGGTGCCGCGATTGCTTTCAATGGAACAAAAACAGCAACGAATCGACGATTCAGAGAGCTGTTTATCGCTATTTACTCGCAATAAAAAGGATTTCCTGCGTCGATACGTGACCATGGATGAAACATGGATACATCATTTCACTCCGGAGTCGAATCGGCAATCATCTGAGTGGCGCATGGCTGGCGAAAGCCGCCCAAAGCGTCCAAAAACGCAGCAATCTGCTTGGCAAAGTCATGGCGTCTGTTTTTTGGGATGCACATGGCGTCATTTTCATTGACTACCTGGAAAAAGGTAAATCGACCAACAGTGATTATTATATTGACTTGTTGGTACGTTTGAAGGAGGAGATCGCAGCAAAACGACCGCACATGAAGAAGAAAAAAATCCTTTTTCAGCAAGACAATGCACCATGCCACAAGTCCATGAAAACAATGGCAAAAATCTACGAGTTGGGCTTTGATTTGCTTCCCCACCCCCCGTATTCGCCAGATTTAGCCCCCAGCGACTACTGGCTCTTTGCTGATCTCAAAAAAATGCTCCAGGGAAAACATTTGGCTCGAATGAGGAGGTCATTGCCGAAACTGAAGCCTATTTTGAAGCAAAGGATAAATCCTTCTATAAACATGGTATAGAAATGTTGGAAAGGCGTTGGAAAGATTGTATCACTCTAAAAGGAGATTATATTGATGAATAAAAATGATTTTTGAAAAAAAAAATGTTGTTTTCGTTGTTAGTCTCGGGACTTATTGAACGATGTGTTAGTTGGGTCAAGCTACAAGTGGCTTCTGCAGTCCAGTTATCATCGATACGTGGTGCGGGTGCGTCGTGTTAGTAACGCTACGCCCGGTTTGAAACTTCTGAATGTAGTAATCTCCAGCTTTTCTAAAGATTTTTAGTACTGTTCAATCAGGTGTTTTCACAATTTGGGGTACCTCTAAAGCTCCACTTGGAAACTTTTGAAGGCTTGCTTACTGGTGCCAATTGAACATAGTTTTTCAGTTTGTGATTTACCGAAGTGACTATTCCGTAATAATTTACATAAGCTTTATGGTCTTGAAATGTTTTATGTTACACTTATAGTCAAAAACGTGGGAAAATTTTGACCTGTTCGTTTATTATGCAAATTTAAATTTTTAGGATACGCTTCTTTCCAGTAACTTAAAGTTGCTATTTTGCATTGTAATGTAATGATAAAATAATATTTTTAAGTTGATGATTTGTTGGCATGCGTGAGATAATTTGTCTTCGAAAATTACAAAAACTAAACTTTGTTCACAATTCAGATTCTCTCTAACAAAGTTGTGTAACGGTCACTTTTCGCTACCGTTCCTTGTGGTTGCTTAATCTGTACTTTCAGTGTGTTTTGTATTTTTGTTTTTTATATAGGAGAGCTGACTAAGCTCGATAAGTTTACACTGAGAGGTCGACTACATCCTTTAAGTTCTGTAAATTTTGAAATCAATTACTTTTAACAAACTTTCCAATAGGGTAGGCCGAAAAAATTGAAATTTTTTTTCAAGTCGTAATACCGCTGAAAAGTTGCGAATTGGGGAGATTAGAAAGGGGTAAGAAAAGAAATAAAGTCGGTTCAAAATTCACATTTTTAAATTAGCCTCCTCCCGAATGTAATAGCTCAAGTTCTTATGTATTGGAATTACAGAAAATAATGTTTAAATACCTTATTATTTAAGTCCGTCAACATCTTCCGGTCGCGCACTGCCTTCAAAGTTAATGAAATTTTAAAAAAAAATTACAAATAAAGGTAACTCATAGTTCAAGGGAAAAAATTATCAATTTACATGTTTTTTTGGTTTTTTTTATTGAATACAAGCTTAAATGTTTAGAAACAAATTATTTTAGACCATTAGTAATATTTATAAACAGATTTTTTTTATTGAAAAAACTAAGTTTTTGTGTAAAGAGTTTTAAGTCCAAGAAACTCATGTTGAACAATTAAATATCTCCGTTTTTATTCATTCTTAGCTGAAGGAATTTGAAATCTGATTTATGGACGAAGTTAGGCATGGTAGCAAAGTTGTTCTAATAAAACCATCACTAGACGCAGGCCGCAAACTTTTCCTGAGAATTCTGTCACGAATTTCACAGTTGGAGTAACATGGCCGATGTAGACTGAACTAGCTTCTTGAATTAGCGAGTAATGCTCTTCTTTTTTTTACTCTACGGAACCTTTTCCAAATGAGCTAGATCTACCACTAAGGTGTCGTCCTTCCTCCCGTCCAAATACAGACCTTGTAGTAGAAATTCGTCAGATTTACTACACGATTCAGCCTTAACATTTTGTTTTTCTCTTCTTATTTCTTATCTGTTAGATTTGACACCTCTTGTGCGAGAGGAAGACCTTAACCGATTTGAACCATTCTTTTTTCTAAATCATTATCGTTTCGAGTAAGAGTCGACTAAATATTGACAAGTTAAGTAAAATAAAAGATTATCGTAAAAATATAATTTTTTCCAAATTTCGGCAAACTTTAGAGCACATGCGCGACCGGGTGATATAAACTGATTTTATTTTTCCGCTGTATTACGATTTGAAAAACAAAATTTAAATTTTTTCGGCACACCCTGCTTTCCAATTTAATTATTGTTGCTAGCGAGACCACGGGGTAATTTCCTTTCTATTGTTTAATTGTATTTTTGCCGTATATTGAAATCTGATAGCTGAGACTTGTTTCCTGGTGAAGAGATTTATACTAGAGAGGACGAGAAGTTGGAATCGGAGCAAGCGCTATGTGCGACAAGCCTCATCTATGTGAGGGTAAGAAGAGAGTATCCTGGTTTTGTTTCTAAAGTCTCATATGTGATGTTTGGTTTTATTTAAGGTAGCTTGTTTCGGGGACTAAAATTCTTTGTGGTCCACAACTGAAATTTTGCTGCTAAACTAAAGAAGGAACCGTTGTTAAATTTTTGGATCTTTGTTCACAAGCCAAGGGGGACGACCGTTAAATTTGCTGTTCCAAGGATGTACTGGTTGACCTCACCAACATGCTCGACTCTTTAAAAAAACATAACTATTCGCTAAGAACTAGTGATTATACCCTGAAGGACTTATCCAATGTTTTAATTGCTTTATATCATAAAGTTAAACAAAGATTACGACGATGCATTCTGATGACTTTTGTAAATATGTTTAAATTGTTTCAGTGCTATAATTAATCAATATTGGTTTTAGGAAGCAGAGGTTAAGTGGGATTTTCTTGTGCGTTCTGTTACAGATTTATCTCTAATTTTTGGCTTTTCTGCACAGCGCTGTAAAAGAATGTTTTGGAAATCTGGATCGTGGTTAGTTTTTTTTTTTTATTTTAATTAATGTCGATGTCGTCTCTTAAGATTCTTCTATTGTTAAAAGAGAAAAAAACAAACATTTTACTGATTAAGAATCTTTCTTTTTTGCTAATCTCAATTTTAAATTCGGTCTTAAATTTTAATATTTAAATATTTTTATAGAGTATTCATATGAATGCGTGATAAATTTTTGTGTTACAAAAAATTTTCATTGCACCCCAAGATTAACTTACTTTTCTTTTGGGTTATATAATTTTAATTAAAATTGGTGTTTTGACTAGATCTGTTAATTTCCGGATTAATGTGATTTTTTAATTAACTTCAAATTTATTTTTTTGTTGTTGAGCTAAACAAAATTTAATATTATTGTGTACGGGGTTATTATACAAGCTTTATTGTTGATATTTATGTTAGAAATATATCTAAAGCAAATTTTCCTACTGTATTTTATTAAGCGTATAATTCCTTCTTATCTGTCATCAAGGCCACCCACTGAGTTTAGCAGGCCTATGACCTTTTGACTCCTAGTTAAACTAGAGTAGAAAATTAAATTTTGTAACGCAAGGTTACGTTGCAGTCGTTTATAGCATATCATTTAATTGCTTTTCTTACCAAACCAATGTAAACATGTGAACCGTCATAACTATGTAAGATTTTTGATTGAATCCACTTCAAATATAATCAGCACATGATATAGTGACTTCAAAGTATGGTGATGTAATTCATTTGTTCTTGCGTTTTAAGATGACTTAAGTGTCACGCACACAAAATGAAGTAGACATCAGGTGAAGTCAGATCAGTTACAAGACTTGGTCGCTAAAAATTTATGTTGTTTTGAACAATTTGAAATATTTTTATGGTAAAATTGGATACCTACTTATTTACTATAAAAGATTCTCATTTAAGTTTCTTTGTTTAATTACATTTGTTAAAAGGAGAAATCGCTGGTTGTCCATAAAGTTAAAGTTTTGCGTTTGTTCAAGTATGATAAGTGTAATTCTTTTGCCAGTTTGTTGTTGTTAACAATAACTTTTGACAAACATATCTGTTTTACATTAATTTGTGTAAACAAATTTTGTATTTGCATTGACTTAATTGATTTATTTATTTGGAGAACTTTACAGCTGTAAACCATTTTGAATTTCAGCATAGAAAATTATTACTCATTTCTTTTGTGATTTGCTATACATTGGAATTTAATAAATTTCTAATTAATTCAATTTTAGGGACTTGTTGGTCCCTGTTTGTAGTGGTTTTATTAATTTATCAATTTTTGTTTTGATATTACGCATCTTGCACCATATTTATAAATAATATCTGAATGTACTGACCCAAAAGCGCCCCATATATGTTTAAACCAATAAAATATTAATATTAGAATATTGCTTGCTTTATTATTCTCGATTATAAGTTTCTCTTGGTTCAAAATAACTACAATGGTACATCAAAGCTTCTTACTTTAATTGGTTTGCAAGTCGTTCTGCTATCACAAATAAATTTAATTAAAACACTATAAAGCCAACATCGTCATCGATTTTGTTTTCCTCAAGGATATACTCATGTAATGTTTCGCTGTCGTGTTCAATCGATGTAGGAGTCTTTGTAATGAATCTTCATCTTTCACAATTAACACTGCGCCCTCTGCGTAGCATATGACATTTACGTTGTTGTTCCTGCCCTGTAGCCCTGCAGATTACTAAAGTTCTCTATGACCTTGTTCATTACTAGGTGAAAAAGCAATGGCGAATTCCTATGTTTATTTTAACTGATAAGAATTGTTTCTTGTAAGTTCAAACTTTTATTGTGTTGTTCGTGTTCAAATCGTTTATTAGTTTAATGATGTCTTTGGAGATTCCTTTTTCGGCCAAGATGTTCAGTACGTCGTTCTTACAGATTCTGTCGAACACTTTTGTAGGGTCTATAAAGCATAGCTATAAACGACTGTTAAATTCTATTGACTTCTCTATCATCTAACATAACATACAAATTGCATCTGCCGTTTCCCTATTTTTTGTAAAGCCTTGTTGCTCTTCTGTCAGTTCTATATCTTGTAGTTTCCTGTTCAGCATAGATGTAAACAGTTTTGTTGTGGCATTAAGTAATGTAATTCTTCTATAGTTGTTTTTTTATAAATATCGTAGGTATGGTCAGGCTTGCTTTTCACTGTGTCAGTGTTCTTCCTTCTCTTAGTATTTTGTTAAATAGCTTATGCAGTTGTTCTACAAGGCTTTCGCTTCCTTGTTTTAGAATCTCGTTATATATAACGTAGGGGCCGGACGATTTTCGATTCTTCAGATTTTTTATTGCTTCTTCTATCTCCTCTTTGGTTAGAATCGCTTCTGCAGTGTTTATGCTCTCGGAAGTAGTGCCATATTCTTCTGTCGCGTTCTAATACAGGCAATGGAAATGTGCTGTCTACGTGTGGTTATCGATATTATTTATTCTTATTATTTCATTTATCTCCTTTTTTTGATATTGAATCATTTTCCAAATTTTCTTTTGGGCCCCGTATAAATCGTGGTCCATGTCATTAGTATATTCTTCTTAGTACCTTTTTTTATCTGTCTGAACTTTTGGTTTACTTCATTTTATATTCTTGTATATATTATTATTATTATATTGCCTTTATTAATAAATTAATAAATTTTGTTTACATTGTAAACTTAAAATAAAAAACTAAACTTAAAAACATGCAATCTAATCCCCTGGCGAAATTTAGCCAAAGGCTACTCTGTTCAACCAAGAGATTAGATGCAAAGTAAAAAAATAAGGATAAAAGAAATAAGCAATTCTGACTGCAAAGTAGTAGACACGTAACCAGATGATGCAGGGACAAAGAATTATTGCTTGCTGAAAAGGAAGTGTCTTAAATTTCGTTTAAAGGTTTTTAAATTGAGACCTCGCATATCGAATGGCAAAGAATTATGAAACTTGACAGCATTGTATATAAAACTTCTCCGAAACAATAAAGACGTATGAAGAGGCATAGTGAGCATATAATTATACCGAGTATTTGCAGAGTGCAGCTGTATCTCAGGTATCAACTCAGAACTAAGAGATGTAGAACTTTCTGTTGAAAGTAGAGTATATGTATACACTCCCAAATGATACTTCTAACGATTTTCCATGTTTAACCACCCTAGGTCTGAAATTTTTTGCGTAACAGAGTCATAACGACGTAAATTGTAAATAAGTTGACAACACCAATTTTGCGTTTTTTGAATGCGATACTTGTCACATGCATCAAGACAAGGACTATAAATAAAGTTACAGTAATTGAAATGTGATAAGACCAATGATTCAGAGAGCATTTTCTTTTGAGCAAAATTCAAAATTTCTCGATTGGCATATAACAGTTTTAAGGAAGAGCAAGTTTTCTGAAGTAATTTACAGACATGTTGTTTAAATCGTAGGTTAACGTCTAAGATAAGTCCTAAGTTCCTAGCTGAATCTACAACTGGAATTTGCTGATTATTGAGGCGTAGATTATGATCGTTTTTAACCGTTAGGGTGTGGTTTCGATTTCCAAAAAATAGTAAACTAGATTTATTGCTATTTACTGTAAGATTATGTTTGAAAGAAAGCTGAGTGATCTTTTGCAGGTCACGATTGATGTCTTCCTAGGCCTGGGCTCTTTCGGATAAAGCAAAAGATTTGTACATTTGCGTATCGTCGGCATACGCTTCAATTTTACAGTTATTAACAGACTTTAGAGTATCTGCCGTGTAGATAATGTACAACAAAGGTCCCAAAACTGAACCTTGAGGTACGCCAGACGTAATAGGGTAAGAAAATCTATTGTTATGCTGTATCATTAAGATTCTATCAGACAGATAAGATTTAATCAGATTGACAGCAGGTTCAACGAAACCATAATATTGTAATTTTGCGCATATGAGATCGTGACTGATGGTATCAAAAGCTTTTGATAAATCTAGCAAAATCAAGGCAGTGATTAATTTTTTATCAGAAGAGTTGATAACATTATTCGTAACAGAAGCCAGAGAGCCTCCCGTACTAAATCCCTCCCTAAAGCCGGATTGATACGTAGGCAAAAGTTCATTACTGTTGAAAAAGTTATAGATTGGTTTATGTAAAACTTTCTCAAAAATTTTAGATAAACAAGGTAGAATACTAATTATTCGCAAATCGGAAAAATTCTTTGGATTTGTAACTTTAGGTAGATGAAGTCCAACGGCACTTTTCCATGCAGACAGAAAATGACCTACTTCAATACAACAGTTAATAATATGGGTAATGAATTTATCAATGAATGGGCTACAGTATTTCAACATAATCAAAGAAATATTATCAGTACCTAAATCATTGAATTTTAAATTATGTAAAATATCGTGTACTTCATTTACAGTAGTAATACAAAAGGAAAAATGAGTATCAGAATTATAATTATTTAAGTAATATTGAATTTGGTTAATGCAGTTACTATTTAAAGGCTGACTTGAGGAACTGGAATAATCTCCAATCAAATTAGGATCAGCTAGGTATGAGGGAATATTACGAATAGTCGCACCTGGTACGTTGAGGTTGGTTAGGGATTTCCATAATCCGCGAGAATCTTTTTCCCTAGAGAATGTGTCTAGATATGCTCTTTTTTCTCACCGTATAGAAGCTACCGTAAAGTTCCTTAACTCTTCGTACCTATTTCAATCAGAGACGGATTTAGTACGCCTGTACTTCCTCATGGCACTGTCACGTTCCCTCACGATTGCTTTCAAGTTATCGGTCAGCCAAGGAGCTTTTGGCTTGGTATCTTATATTCCTCCTGAGTTTTTATTGATTTGTATTTTAGGAAAGCTTTTTTCTTTGCTTTTGCAAGCTGTTTCACCTCTTTGTCGAACCAGAGAGTTTGTGTTTTTGTTTTATATTTATTTATTCTTCGTTTTCCCAAGGCTTCTTCTGCCGATTTTGTGATCTTCAGTTTCGGTGCCTCCCACATTTCTTCTGCTCAAGATGTAAAAGAAGTTATTTTGAGATTGCATTGTTACATGAAGCGATGGAGCCTTTTACTGCAGTGTCAATCATGTTCTACTTGGTTCAATTTCTAAACAAGATAAAAAAGAAAAGACGTTGCTTTTAATTATTTCACATTTTCTGATATTTGGATCAATATTTGAATAAGATGTGCCTTTGCAAGACTTGTCATTCAGTCATGAAATGCTATAGATGTCAGATTACTTTACATATGAGAGAGATTGGCAAAATTGATGATTCGTTTTTCGTAGTCAGTTATCTATTTGTCTGTTTCTTGTGATTGGTAAGAAATATCACTACATTGTACAGAGTTTAAAAAGTAACTTTTAGCAAAAACCGTTTATATATTTAATTCTAAGAAAGTGCAGGATGTTTCTTAAGTTTTGTAGACAACAACAGTTTGCATCATAATAAATTTCTTGATTCTGGACAAAAGTAAGGTAAAGATGGATTCTCTGAAACTTTTGATATCAGAGCAATCACTGCCAAAGATACTGCACTTAAAAAAAAATTACTGTCTCACTTGCGAGATATGCTGATTCAATATCACGCAAAAGATAGTTTTATCAGAATAATTATCAAACAGAATCCCAGAATCTTGTGACTTGTCAGTTTAGAGAAATTGGGATGAAAAGGTGTAAACATACAAACAGGTCAAAATCTTTCAAAATGTATTGCAATGTTTGTTTTCCATTGATATTCAACTACACAATAAGCACATCTTAACAAACAAAAGTTATTGGCACCGTTTTTCGATTCGAGAACGGATCTCCATAAAGCATTTGCAGAGTGCAACATTTTTAGTTGATGGGTCGTTACAAAAATAACTGACTGACTTCAATGTTGATTCCCGGTTCTCACAGGAGGACATTATTTCAAGTAAAAGATTTGCTTGATAGCGTTTGCAAGCAACACACAATGTAAATTAAGCTTAAAAACGACAAAAAATTAAAAACAGTGTAAAAACACTAAGACTTAAGCAAAGAAAACAAAAAACTGTTCTAAGTGTAGATACAATTAAAGTATAAATATGTAACATTTACTTAATATATAGAGAACTAACTACTTACCCAAGGTACTACATCAAATTTAGCGATAGCATCTGGATAAGACACAAATGCTAATTGAGCTCCTCCTAAACTAACAACCTCTGTTACATTAACTTTCAATTCGTGTGCTAGATTTCCTAAAATTCCAAAAATCGTTATTCCAGAAAGCAGTGATGCTATAGTATCTAAAGAAGTTACAATCAACGCATCCCTGAAAATTAAGACATTGCAGTGTACTACAAAACAATAAGCCAGACAGATTTCTTACCTATAAATATTATGGCTAAAATCATTGTAAGAGGAATACATTATGATACAACCAAATCCAATCCCAAGAGAATAAAAGCATTGCGTAATTGCGTTGTACCAGACTTTTGCACTATATAGTTTTTCCCATTGTGGATTGATAAAATATATTATGCCATCAACAGCACCTTCAAGAGTTACGGCTCGAATTAACAAGGCGGTCATAATAACGTAAGGAAAAATTGCAAGAAAATAAGAAGCTTTTCCTGAACTTTGGATACCCTTTATAGTTGAAACAAAAGTAAGAAGCCAAGAAATAAAAAGGAAGATAGTTAATCTCCACTCCGGTAACCCAATACCATCGTCAATCTGAGTCTTTTCCTTTAACACTTCTTTGCTGAAAACGAATTTAATTTAAAATTATACTGAAATACAAAGAACCAACTTAACTTACCTAAACCAGAGCGCTGACGAACTAACTGAATCGCTTTCATTTGGGCTGCCAGAGTGTCCAGATGGCACACAATGTAAACCTTCCTGCTCCCATTCGATTTTACATTCTCCCCACGGTAATTCAGACGTAAAAGAATTTACCAAATAAAATAGGATTATTGCCATGAGAGAACAATAGTAGGTTGCAACGCAAATAGTGGAAAATAGTTGACCATATCCTACACCTAATACCGAAATGTATTACTATTAACATTAGTGACAATACAGTCAGATAAACTAACCTTTTAGTGCAGGAGCAAGTTTTTCAAACGCTTCTACATTTCCTTTACTGGAGAATTGGCCCATACACATTTCCATGAAGTATATAGGCCTACCAACTAGAGTTAAAATTATTATGTAAGGAAGTAGAAATGCTCCTCCTCCATTTTCGTAGGCAGTGAATGGAAATCTCCATACATTTCCTAGGCCTACTGACATTGCTATACACGACATAAGAAATTGCAAACCACTGCCCCATTCTGATCGGGTTTTAGGAGTTTCTGGAGTCTAAAATTATACTTAATAGTCATTATATCTGACTAGTATTTATTTTTACTCAATAATTTATCATTAGGATTTAAGTACTGTATTTGGTCTGTAATAAAAAAAGTAGCATAGCTCAACAGTTTATAAATTTACACTTGAAACGTCTATTTATCATCGTTTTCTTAATAACCACGTAATTAAATACTTTCATAGCGTAGGTAGTTCTCATTTTGATCAACTCATCGAATCATGTTGCTTTTGGACTAGCTGCTCTTGTTGCATTCTAATATGAATTGGTTACAAACCAGGCAGCAAAAAAGTATTTAAAATTTTGCATTGCGAATTGCTTTTTGAAATTAATGAAGCATCCTTTATTTTAATTAACAAACGTGAAAAATACCAGATTTTTATCTGTCTGTAGATAGTGACATGTTCCATACTTGAAGTCTGTATATTTATTTGTCTGTAGCTGGGACATTACTCTATGAACATGCGAGGAAAATTCAGTAATTAGCGAACTTTTCCTTAATAAGTTATTTATGCTTGTAAATAACGATATGTCCTTCTATTATTTTCAATCTTTTTTTTTTGTAAATATGTTATTTCTTTTTAAAAATTAAGATTAACGTCTTTCTATAACATAAAAGCCCCTTGGTTTAATGCCCCTTGACATTGTCTAAATTTATGGATGGGGAACGTTAAATTTCTCTAGAATTCTTTTATAAAAATGTTTTCTTGATATTAAATTAGAGATGTATTAGGGTTTAATATAGAATGAAATTACCTTTGAATCTATATTTTTCAGACTTCATTTTAGCAATTTAAAGAATTTTATACTCTTATTTTTGGGTTTTATTACCCTTAAAACTATAAATCTGTCACTTTGTTTAGCAATGACAAGATTTATATTTGCTATAATTGCCGAGTGCAACGTCCAAATTTCTCGCTAAATCACACCCTTTTTGCATTATTTTATTGGTTGTCCGATCACCCGATATGTTGATCAACCAATTATCTGTTGGTTCTACCCTTTTGGGGAGTTGAAAGTTACCTTCTTCGCTTCATCACTCAACAGAATTTATCTACCGCTGTCGAAGCAGAAGCACGCGTCTTTTGTATCTTTTCTTGTGAAATTTCGGAACATAGAAATAATTCCGCAAACTACCAAGAAACAGTCAAGTGTTGGACTAATTTTCTACTAAGTTGAAGTTATACCTGAGTGAAGATATCGCGAATGAATTCTGTCTTCGTTAAACAATTGATAGACTTTTCCCCGGGATATTCCGGATGCGTCTTTATCGTACCGTATCTCGAAAATCATCGCCAGCATTTATCTTATAATATTTCAGTATTTTTATCGAACTTTCTACGAGATTCATACTGCCTCGCTCTGTATAGATATTTTAAAAGTCAATTAAAATAGAGACAAGACGTTCATTTTTGTAGAACTGTAAATTAAATTTTGTGTAAACCAGTGTCGCCAGTTCAGTGGATTCTGTGCCAACAACTGGGTTTTCTTTGTATTGGACTAGTTCCCGTTATGTTAAATAAACTTTACCCTTTTTTTTTAAATCTTTTATGAAGAAGCATCGTTGACTCATACAATTTGTCAACCTACATTCGCAATTATTTGCGAAATATATCTGCATATTATCGTCACATCACTAACTGCTTGGATAAAAGTAATCCATTATAAAGATTACTTAATCACCGCTTCACATTGGTGAAAAGCCTTAAAACATCGTTTCATACTAGTGAAAAACCCGACGAACCGTTTAATAGTGGTGAAAGGCTCGCTAATACTGTTTAATTAATAGAAATATATTGTTTGCTGAATTGTAACGTAACTAACTTGTTCCGAACCTTTAATATCTTTTATTTGTTTGCTTTTTTTTTATAAACAATATTTATAAAGTCGAAGTCAATTTAAGTACCGCTATTAATTGTATTTTTCATATTTCAATGTTTATGCTTCTTTCATAAATGTCCAATGAATTTTATTCTAATATTTGTTGACGATTTATTGTAGAGGGTTTACCTTGTTTTCATTTTACTAGCGCTTCTTGCATTGCGCTGAATTGCTGAACCGTAAATGTTAATAACCTTCATCTGGTCACATTTACTGCCTATGTACCTATACCGGGTGCAGTTGTTTATTTATTTATTGATGTTTATTTATGTGTTTATATAAGTTGTCTGATAGTGTGACTTGGACTGCTATAACCTGTTTTTATATTTTCTTTTCTACAGTATACTAATATATGTATTAACTGATCTCGATTTTTTATTGAGTTATGAGCGTACTTATTAAGCACTTCAGAAATCAGCTGTCCCGGAATCCAATGGCGTCGACATTCTCATACAGATTTATTAGTGTCTACACAGAGTACAGTACAATCTCCATTTCATTTATTTGTGTATCATTCGAACCTGTGGTTCGACCCTGGTTAACATCTCTCCTACTGACCTAGATACGAAGATAAACTGTGGAGTCTTCTATTCGAAACTAAATCGCCGACACCTAAGATTACCGTATTATTGTTATCGTTTATCGCTTGCTCTAAGATCTCTTAGCTCATGATCCGTCCTCGACTGTATAAAGGCTAGCATTACAGGTGACATATCGATTTTATATATGGCTACACTACCGATGGATCACTAATCCCAGTTTTAAGAGCAACAAACAGTCTATTCGCATAGACAATATTCAAGTTCACAGATCACAGGTCTGTGACTCTGATCATTCAATGACAGTTAAACAGACTGTCTAATGTAAAGAAATATTTAGTAACCCACGAAATCAGAAAAATAAACAGCTCGAGATTGAAACTGTAGTAATGTCACGAAATTAAAACAAAATTACTTTCACTCAAGAAAATAGCGAAATCTCGTCCAGATGTACGATATAATCTTCTAATAACTTTTGCAATGTCTAGTATTGCATCACAGCAATCTTAAGGATGAACCACCTCCTTAAGCAGGTAAGGCAATAAATATCAAGCAATTGAGTCAGTGAACGGGAACATTCTGTCATACTTTCTCTTCTTTCTCTTATAACTTTTTAGTGTGCAAGCTAAGTTAGTTAGAATTTTTAACTCATTACCGTTGTATGTTTCTCAATGTTTTTCTATTTTTTCTGAAGTGCTTTTGCTATTTTACAATAATGAGTTAAGATCATATAAATTTAATAAGTAAGTAAACAGTAACAGCGGTTGGATTTCTAACCTTAGGAATTTACTGTAGGCTTTATTCGTGAAAAATATAAATCACAAAATCAAAATAATTAATAATTTAAAACACGAATGAAGCAAAACGTATTATTTGTTTAATGCAAATAGATTCCTACCTGTTTCAGTGGCTAAGCGTTTAATGGATTTATGGGGACTACGATTCATTCGCAGCTGCACGTCCTCGAGAACTTCCTCAGTTAATACGGTTGGTCTACCAGATGATTTGCCTTTGCAGATGCAATGTTTTTCTTCAAACTGCTTAAGTATATCATGCCTACGACGTACAAATGCATCGTAGTGGACTTGCACTTCAGGAAAAGCTTGTTCAAATTGTTGGATACAAGATTGTAATGAATAGGTCCATGAACCATCTGCATTCTGTGTTCCACTTCGATAGTGAGCTATTAAACTAAATTTATCTTTTTCGCTTGTAAAAGGCATCGCAAAAACGTAACCTTCCAAACTGAAATAATTATGCAGTTTTAAAATTTATTATCACACTTTGAATGCGTTAAATCTAACTTAAATACCTCGATTAACTCACAAAAAACAGGTTTAGTCTTGAAAAAGACTGATTTTTAAATAGAACAAATTAAACTGTAGAAAACGCAAAACAGAGATCAAGAAACCACGGAACGTACGCACGCCGATGTAATTTTAGGTTAGAAATATACTCGTGAGGGAGTGTAGCCAACGTTGAAAGGTAAAGTTTCGCGCCACTTTTAAATTAGTGGTCACGTGGCTTCATCCTATTGATGATGTCCCTGTACTAGTTGTCTCTTCAGAATCGATTTATTTTTAAAAAGGCATATCTTCACAACTACAGATGGTGATGAATCATTTGGATACACTTATACATACCCTAAGTTTGATAAAAATGCAGTTTCGTTTTCAAAGCACGTACTTAAAAGCTGGTATAACACAACTTTACTGATATTAAAAATCGTAGCGCACACACAATGCCCTCTCAATTTCTTCTTATACCTACGTCAATCCATTTATATTCTTTGTTGTGCATTTCTTTATATTTCTAAAAAAAGGTATCGCTGTGTATAATGTTATTGTCTTATTCAAACCAGGAGTATGATTTCCGAACTTGTGCAAACAAATTGCGTGTGCGAGTTGCCTAAAAATCGCCAACGATTTTGATATAGCACTGAAACAGATACAGACTTTTAAATATTTAAGTGATAAAAGGGCATTTGAGTACTGTTTGACAGTGCAATTTGAAAAATAATTGATAATCCATATATGCAATATGTTCGTATAAGTTAGAGACTCGCACCTCAGTTTACACTAAAGTTTGTAATGTCATTTTGAATTAAAGCGTAAACATTCGACTTCTATCTTAATTTAATTACGGCTGCTTTGTAGAGAAGCGTACATTCAAGTACCGTTTACAACGCTGCGTCGGCTTGTAAAATTTCTCTTCCTAATAGCAGGCCCCATGTATTTACCCTTCGTTGGTGTGAAAGGGATTTGTGTTAGCTCGAGTCGTCACGTGATAGGGTGGCCGCCGCTAGGCAATGCTCCCCGAAACCGGACTTCTCTTTGAATCTTGGTTCTGTTAACATCGTTAGCTAGCAAAACGACTTCTTAATACAAGTTCTTTCTGTGCAGTTTTAACTTTTGGATGTTGGGAATTTTATTATGCAAGAGATGTTTTGTAAAAATTCCAGATAAACGTCGCCTTGACGGACTAGAAATTGTGTGATCTTGTAATTAAGTTCGGCATATTAGCCGTGATAACTTTCTTATTGTGTGAGCAATTTTGTTTGCTAATTTTGTGACTGAAAGAATAATTCGGGATCGTGCTGGACGCGCTCTGCTTGTATAAGAGTATATGACTTCTTGAATTCATTTCTAACAACTTTGAACGTACGGAAGCCATAGTAGAATTTTATTAAGTCTTAAAGATCATTGTTTGTGTGACACCTGTGGTATGGTGGAGAATGAAGAACTAGTGTAACTTCAATCTCCATATATTGTCTTGGGATGAAGCTTGGTTAGCAAATCGAAGTGCCGGTCGATTGGTTTTCCCGCCAAACCGCTACGAGTGAAGCTCTCTCTCTTCCCGCGCTGGATGCCGCTAAAGGAATTGTAATTAAGATGAGTTATTTTTTTTCTGTATTTTCTTTTCGCTCTCTGTTTTGTAATCATTATTTTGTTTATTCCAACTTTAATAATTTTATGCGACATTTCGTCCTAAAACCTCTAGGGGGTGGACTTGTATTACATATTTGTTACACTCTGCAGAGTTTCTTTAGAGGTAATCTGCTATCAGATAAATTAAGTTACTTTGATTTAAATAATTAAGTTATGTAATTGTATGTAAGAATTTGTTTTCTTATTGTTAATTACCTTGTAAATTTCCAAATGATTATTTCCTACCTATTTACTATTCAAAGATTTTATAAGTTGATAGCTTTTCCCGGGTAAGTCTATTGGGAAAGCACTGTTTGTAAGTACGTCCAGGGTTATAAATACCTATTGCCCTATCTGCCGATTTGAGTATACCTATATACAGGGTGTTAATATTTATAACACATTAACACATTTATACAGAGTGTCGGCCTGCCAGAAGCTGCGTGGCCTGGCATAGTATTTTGATCTTCAGCTTCTGGCGCCCTTAGGATTTTACCATCTTTGAATTATCTTGAGAGTTTTAGTGAGTTTGAAAGCTGTTCCTTTTGTCTTAAAGGTATGTTTCGATTGAATCCCCCCCCCCGTCTTCGGCTTAGAGCTACGTGAACAAGTTGTGCCAGTAGGAAAGGAATCTCAGTATTTGTAACAGCTGCAGGAATATTTTTAGATTTTTGCCTAGTGACTCGTATAGTTCAGAAACAATCTAAAAGTTTGGAAATCTTTTCTTAAAAAAGTCGCAAAAGCTAGGAAAGAAGTGTATTATCAGAAAATTACGTCATAGTTTTAAACGCTAAAGCGCTTGGTAACTTAATCGGAAATACTAGTAAAAACTCGGTTTAAAAAAAATGATATTAGAAAATTTTTTCATTTTAGGTTGTCATGGTTTTGTTGTTAGTAAAGATACTGCATGGTGTAACAAAAACTTGGATATATGAGGTGTTATGTAAAAACTGGAAACAAATAAACTTATCAAGCTGATTGCTATCACGTTAATAGACTAATGGGCAAAATAGAAGTTACCGGAACGATATTAGCGTTTAAGATACATTTATGAGAGCTGCTATTTCTGTATGCGGAATTGGCAACACTGACGTTACTCGGCGCTATCTGACATAGCCATCGTAAAGTTTGCCATTTTTGACAAACAGTACCCAGAGCGTTTTGTCATACAGACGCTATTTGTGTTGTTTACAGTGACTTGAAAATTTCACATTAGTCGAAAACATGGAATTAACTCGTGAAGGTTTTTAAGCGATGATTTACTACGACTTTAGACGTGGATTATCTCAGCAATAGATCAATTCATTTCGGCTTTTGACGATGAAGCATCATCTAAAACCACTGTATATCACTGGGTTAGTGAATTAAATTGTAGCCGTCGTTCACTCTTGGGCGAACTTAACGAAGGTTGTCTAAAATTTGTGATTGCGCTAGAAAACATCGATGCTATGCAAAAAAGGTTCGTGTCGAATGGTGCACAGGAATTCTTAAAAAATTTAATCGTAGTGCGTCAAAAGTCGTGTATAACATTTACACAGATGACAAATCTTGGATGTATGCCTATGAGCCCGAAAGTAAACAGCAGTCGACTGTATGGGTCTTCCAAGATGAGCCGAACCCAACAAAAGTTGTTCGCGCAAGAAGCACTTCGGAGCAAATGGTCGCCTGTTTTTTTGGGATAAATGGCCATGTGGCTACGGTGTGACTGGAAGATGGTAGAACGGTCAATTCTAAATGGTACACAATCATTTGTTTGCCGGTAGTCTATGGAGAAATAAGAAAAAACAACTAGCAACGCCCTGTGGTCGAAAACGAGTAAAAAGCGGCCAAAACTCTAAAAAATAAATCTACGCAAAATGAAATTTTAATATATTTATATTTACAACTAAACATTCAAAAATTAGTATTTGTAATTTACGCATATTACAATACATTGTGTTATAAATAATACTCAAAAGATAGTGCTTTTACAGCATACATACTAAGCCAAATTTTAACCATAGCTTTGAAGGTGTGTATCTCGCTAAATTAAAAAAGCTTCAAAATTGTCTACTGTACTCACGAAATAATCTTTCAAGCACCATGCAATATCATAGTTACTGCAATTTTTTAGTGTAATTTCAGTGAAAAATTCAATGTTCATAGTTAGCTGAACAATGTTCGAGTTTTCTTGATTCATCTTGAAATATAAAAATGTTATCCACTGTGATCCCATGTGAATTTATGTTGTAATATGAGAAAAAAGTTTATATTTTTTAAGGAAGTAAAAATCAGCTGCGGAAATTTGCGGGTCTTTTAGTAATCGATAAAAAGAACAAGCAGAAATACATTTAAATTTATCTATTGTTCAAATATTCTGTATATATTCAATTTATTATGCTTTTCGAGTCTTAAACTTGGTGTTAATGTGGAGCGCATTCGTTTTTTTTTCGCAAAAATAGTAAAAGTATAAGAACAATAGTTATTTTAAAGTGCTAAATGAGGCCCGGGCCGAACCGCCCCCGCCCGGCCCCCACCACCCCATAGGTACGCCACTGGCCAAATGTTCAAAAATAAATTTTATTAGTCAAAACTGAAGCCCGATACTTTACTATCGGTGAGCTAATTTTAGAATAAAACATCTGGGAATGCAAAGCATAACTACAACGAATTCCGTTTTGTTACTTTTTTCAAATTTTGGCGGCTATTTTGACCATGTTTCCGAGGTGCATTAAGTATACGTTTCTCTTATTTGTTTATGTAAAATACAATTTTAAAGTAAAAAAAAATCTTTGAAAAGTTTTCAAATTTCGGTGGCCAAAAAGACGAAGACAGCACATTGTTTTTAGTTTTTGATGTAGAATCTAGATGTGAAGTCAAAATTTCAAAATTTAAAAAAATGCCGACGGACAGACAGACAGACAGACTTCGCAAATTCAGTAAGGACTCCTTTGGAGTTTTTTGAAAACGACTAAGTTACAAATTTACTTGAAAATCAGATTGAACTGCATTCGCAAACAAAGCGAACACGATTTTTTTAACAAATTTGAAACTCAATCACTTTTTTATTGAAAAAAATTAACAATGATGTCAGTATAAATATTATATTTGATACTTTGTGCAGTGTAATAGTTCAAAAAAAACACATAATATTCGTCTTAAAAATATACAACAAATAGCAGGAAGACAAATAAACAAGGAAAGAAATTCGATCTGAATCATCTCGAAAAGTATTCGAGATATCGAAATACCGATTCTGTATTTGTAATCAGGAGAAGATTCTAAGTTGATTTCATATATAACATGTCCTGTAAAGTTACGCCAACATGACAACAGACCAACAGACAGACTATGCCTAAAAATCGCATGTTCGATCTTGATTATCTCGAAAGCTATTCGAGATATCAAAATACCGATTATGTATTTGTAATTAAGAGAACATTCTAAGTTGATTTCATATATAACATGTCCTATAAAGTTACAGTAACATGGCAACAGACCAACAGACTGACGGAATGTAAGAATTCAGATACGAATTTTTTAAAATTCTGTCAATAAAACAAATAAATAAATAAAATAATTTCCATTTTCTACATCACTTTGGATAGCAGAGACGCCAATAACACCTTATACACAAAATATTTTAGCAATTCTGAGAGTTATTTAGTTTTGACCGGTTTTTCGTCATTTCCGACCAGTGTGCGACGCAGGATCATCTTTCACCACGACAATGCGAGCTCTCACACATCGGCCCAAACATCTCAATATTTGACTGGTCAAAACATAAAATTGATGGGTCATCCACCGTACAGTCCTGATTTGGCACCGAATGATTTCTTTTTGTTCCCTTTCGTGAAGAATCAAGTACGTGGTCAACGATTTTCTACGCCAGAAGAAGCGGTTGATGCGTTCAAAATGTTTTGGAGATATCTCAATCGAAATGGGAAAAACGCTATAAAATTGGTTCACACTTATGCAAAAGTGTATCGATCATCGCGGAGAATATTTTGAAAATCAATAAAACCATTTTCAATGATAAATATTTGTTTTTATTGATTATTCAGGATACATAAATAGCAGCCCCCGTATAAGAAGTTCATTTACCACCCACCTTTATTTAGAATGTTTTTATTGCATTTTTTGCACGTAGATAACACATCGTTCAATAAGTCCCGAGACTAACCCAGAGATGGTGCTAGTAGTACCAAACTAGCCACGTTTCCCTAGAGTGCGAACCTTCACATGAAACGTGTAAAACTTTCACGTCGATTGGACCACAAACAGCAGAGTTATCGAGGTTAGAGTAAAGTCACTTTGTAATTTGTTTGAAAAATGGAACAAAGCGAGTTTCGCGTGTTGATAAAACATTGTTTTTTTAATGGGTAAAAACACCGTAGAAGCCCAGCAATGGCTTGAGAAACGTTACCCGGACTCCTCTCCATCCAAATCAACGATTTGTCGTTGGTATGCTGAGTTTAAACGTTACACCGGAAAATGTGATTGAAGTATTCAAAATCGTAATGAAAAATCGCAAAGTAAAGGTCCGTGAGATTGCAGAAATGACACAGATATCATCTGGAAGCGTATTTACAATCCTTCATGAAAACTTGAGCATGAAAAAGGTTTTTTCCAAGTGGGTGCCGCGATTGCTTTCAATGGAACAAAAACAGCAACGAATCGACGATTCAGAGAGCTGTTTATCGCTATGTACTCGCAATAAAAAGGATTTCCTGCGTCGATACGTGACCATGGATGAAACATGGATACATCATTTCACTTCGGAGTCGAATCGGCAATCATCTGAGTGGCGCATGGCTGGCGAAAGCCGCCCAAAGCGTCCAAAAACGCAGCAATCTGCTGGCAAAGTCATGGCGTCTGTTTTTTGGGATACACATGGCGTCATTTTCATTGACTACCTGGAAAAAGGTAAATCGATCAACAGTGATTATTATATTGACTTGTTGGTGCGTTTGAAGGAGGAGATCGCAGCAAAACGACCGCACATGAAGAAGAAAAAAATCCTTTTTCAGCAAGACAATGCACCATGCACAAGTCCATGAAAACAATGGCAAAAATCTACGAGTTGGGCTTTGATTTGCTTCCCCACCCCCCGTATTCGCCAGATTTAGCCCCCAGCGACTACTGGCTCCTTGCTGATCTCAAAAAAATGCTCGAGGGAAAAAAATTTGGCTCGAATGAGGAGGTCATTCCGAAACTGAAGCCTATTTTGAAGCAAAGGATAAATCCTTCTATAAACATGGTATAGAAATGTTGGAAAGGCGTTGGAAAGATTGTATCACTCTAAAAGGAGATTATATTGATGAATAAAAATGATTTTTGAAAAAAAAAATGTTGTTTTCGTTGTTAGTCTCAGGACTTATTGAACGATGTGTTATGTCTTATTTTAATTATTGCGTAGGGATAGAGAAAGGATTAGAACTTCAAGTCTAATTATTACCAAAGTTTGCACCGTAAAAAAGAAACTTATTTTAAGCAAACAAACAAAAGACGTGCATTCAAGTTAAAAACAAATTCACAATAAATTTCAAAGCAATAAATACTGCGTGATTAAGCAATTTTGTAAAACTAGTGTTCTGATTAAAGGTAAACATGAACCATAAAATTCATAAATACTGAAATAGTTAAATGGTTGTTTAGACTATGGACAACAAAGCTATTGTTTTTTTGGGAAACTCGAATATTTATGCAGCGCTTTAATAAACAACTTTTTACAAACAAAAAAAAAACACTACTAGAATAAAACTAATTAAAGTAGGTAAGATGTGTAGGAGAAGCGCACATTAAATACGACAAAACTCAAAAGTTTCAAGGTAATCAGCTGAGACGCGACACCCCATAGAAAGTTATTTAAACTTTGAAAGTGATTTCCAGTGTAACAATTTGGTTCGAGCAGGCTAACTGTAAATCAGTTCAATTTTTGACTTAACCTGTAGCGATTACAGTCTCCAAAACTGTGAAAATGAGTATCTTTAAAATTGTCGTTCTTATTATCTCTCATTACCAATTAAAATAGCATTAACTTGTGAACATGACCTCTTAATAACTGTTGAGGTAGGTCAAAATGAAATTTTACTTTTATAATAAAAACCACGAACAGGAAAAAAACAGACTATGATTGACTTCTTTATCTTTGTGTAATAAAATTAATAAATTGAAACTCAACTGACGTTTTAAGATATCCTCTTAAATATTTCGTTACATTCTCAAGAACAAATGTAATTTCAAACAGAATTTTCGATTTATATAATATATAAAAATATTCAATATTTACCGAATCTTCTTCTTTACTTGTCTTTTTTTCTATTTCGAGGCTGATATCTCCATCCGAAGTTTCGAAAGCCGGATTTATCTGAAAACACGAAATTACTGTCACAGGTTGAAACGTGTCTAAAAATAAAAATAAATTTGCCGCAAAAAGCAGAATAATAGAAATTTGTTTTATATACACAGAATTGCGAAAAAAATTGTAATCTATAATTAGTTAATTAACCAATTCCTTACGCTCATGATTATTGTTTTTTAGTCAATGTGGTCCCCATGAAAGGTAGAATGAAAACTAAATTAATCCACAAATAATCACTTCAATGTCACTATTAAAAATCTGCAAGTAAAACAAGTTTCTCACAAACACTAATTTGGTTGTAGTGCACAAGTTTAATACCTCAATAAATATTATCATTTAATAAAATTTCTTTCCAGCATTCACTTTAGTTTAAGGTGAACACTTTGCCGCTGGTTTTCAAACTAATTGTAAGCCGAATAAATAAATAAACAGGATTTTTGTATTATATAATAAATTTAACTTTGACCTTCTCTCTTTTTTTATTTGTATCAACGTTCTTTACTTTTGTGTTGGGTAATTAATATTTATAATGGGTTTTCTCTAAGTATGGAAATTTTCTTTTTCTGATGTCTGGTGACGAATCCAAGAATTTTAAAATATAATTATATCACATTAGTGGTCTTTGACATCTAAGATATTTTGTTTTCTTAATTTACATATTAATATGAAAAACCACTTTTTATTCCGTTTTGAATAAAATCTGATTCAGTATCCAAAAACTGATGTTCAAATTTAAACATTTTTATGTTTAGTATTTCTTGCTATTATTATTATTTAATGTCGTTCTGTTTTAATAATTTGAGTTTCAAGGCTCTTCACACATTTCACTTAAGCTGTTTTGAAGTTTTGTCAACAAAACAAAGATTAATCGCCTTGATTGCATTTGGAATTGATATACCAGACAGTATCTTATCTTTTACTGTAGTTACATTTCCTCGTTACTATAAAATAAAAACAATATCATGTGCAGTTATAAGTTATACTGAAACATTAAAAATAAGTTTTCATAAAATAAAACATCGAACTAATGTAACGACGCAAAAACATTTATTCAACGAGAGAATTGTAACAAAAAAACAGTACTTAAGTACTTAGTAACACTAAGAAAGTTGACATTTGAACTTCAAGTCCTTTTCAAGTACAATTGATTGCTTTCTATTAAAACACATCCTTCAATCGTAAAAGTTAGGTCAGGGACGATAAAAACCTTTTTGTCATTTGCTTGATAGAGTGATAAAGATTTAGCTATCTGACAGAATTATCAATTTAAATATAAAACTAAACAAAGCCTTTTCAACGATATTGTCTAATGAAAAAAGCGTACATAGAAGGACAAAAGAATTACCTACTACTCACTCTAGACGTGTACTATTGAATATTTACATTTATAATGTACGCTTGTTAGTAATACAGTCAGAAACGTTTGCGTTTGGCGAAACCAAAAGATTACAATTCGTAAAATGATTCTGTATTGCCTCATTTGTTCTTTGAAAAGCATCTGAGAACACATCAGCTGTCTTTGGTTTTTTTTATCTTTTGGTACACATACATACATTTAGTTTTCAAAATAAGGTTAACACCGATAGATACATTCTTAGTAACATCCTGTAGAAAATATAAAAATTGCTTAGATTTCTGGATTTATTCACAAATTGTTAAGATTCTTAAAAACGTCGTGGTGGTACAAGTAGATTCGAAAAACATTCTTGTTGAGATCGTTTTCGTCAATGAGTGACATACGAGGTATGTGAGAAAAGTAATGAGACTGATTTCATACTAACCAAAGTTTTTATTTTTTTCAAACAACAATGTTATCCCCTTCAAAGTAGTTCCCTTGGGCAGCTATACACCGGCGGAGTCGTTGTTCCCACTCTTGGTAGCAGCGCTGGAAGTCTTCAACTGGTATGGCTTTTAACTGGTCGGTCACAGTCTTTTGAATGTTCTCCAGAGTTCCAAACTGACGTCCTTTTAGGACATGTTTCAATTTCGGGAAAAAGGAAAAAGTCACAAGGACTCAAATCAGGTGAATAGGGGGGATGAGGAACAACAGTAATGCGTTTTGAGGTCAAAAATTCGCTGATGGAAATTGCTGTGTGACACGGAGCATTGTCATGATGTCTGTCAAAATTTGATGCACGGTAAAAGTGTTTAAATTTCACTGTTCACTCATCATCCTTATTGTTAAACGACGGTCTGATCTCACAAAAGCCCTCACACGTTCAACGTTTTCGTCAGTTTTTGAAGTTGAAGGTCTCCCTAAGCGAGGTTCATCTTCAACGTGTTCTCGGCCGTCCAAAAATGATTTGTGCCAGCGGAAAACTTGTGCTCTTGATAAGCACTGTTCCCCATAGACCTGTTTCAACTTTTCAAAAGTCACACTCGCGGATTCACCAAGTTTAACACAAAACTTTATTGCACAACGTTGCTCTAAATTCCGATGCTCCATTTCTGTAACACACAACGACAACACAACTTCACTGATGGCGCTGTCAAAAATAATGTGTTAGCTGTACGGAGTTGTAACTCGGACTGAGGAAGTGGAAGCGATAAACGAACCGGTTTAGCACAGGCCGGTAGACACAACGTTGCCAGATCTCCCGCAGTGTTGCCAGTCTCATTACTTTTCTCACACACCTCGTATGCCCGAGTTCAAGGTATTCCGTCATAAATTTTGAATAAGAATTGTTTAGTTCAGGATCTCGACGTAGCTTATTTTCCAAACTATAAAATCGCTTCGTGACGATTTGTTTAGTATTTCCCATTGCGCTTATTGTGTCACGCGTAGGCAAGCTTACCGAAAATCTACCTTGGGCGTTTCTCGTGTAATTTTGAAGAAAGTCGTTTTCGCATTCCTGCACTTCCCGCGTCAGTTTTTTTGGCAGGTTAATTTCTTCAGTTTCCTAAAATCGTTCGACTTGTGCGTGTAGATTTTGATTATTAATTGATAGATTGTATACCGCTCGCGAAGGTAGATTGTAAGAAGGGATTTTGCCCGCGACAATTCATCCTCATTTGTTCTAGTCTTTATTTGACCAACGCATAATAGCTCGTAGAAGATTTATATGCCCAATAAAATATCAATGTGACCCGCTTCATTAAATCTAGGGTTTGCAAGATTTACATTGGGCATCTCTCATTGAGACAGATCAAATGAAATTTAAGGGACATTGTCGGCGATTTTATCCACTAATAAGAACGGAATTCCCTTGCTGAAATTATTAAGCTTTGATTTCACCGTAGTTCTTACCTGATTTTCAAGAAGTCTCGATACTTGATTTATACCTACAATGAGTAAATTAATTTTGGTTGTTTTCAGTTGCAGTTTTACTCGCATTTCATTTGTCATAAAAGAGGATTGCGGTCCGGGATGTAAAAATGCCCTACATTCAATCTGATTTCCCTGGCGGTCAAAAATCTGAACTAAAGCAGTAAATAAAGATGCTGCGCTAGTTTTGCTTGTGATGAATAAGCAACTATCGAAGAACCTTGGTTGCCAGAGTGCGCTTGATTAGCATATTGGTCATTACTCGTATTTATGCTTGTACTCGCGTTGCTTGATCCGGTGTTTGGATCATTATTTTGTATGTTATTTTGCGTAAGTGTATTTGTGTTAATATTCGTGTCGCTTTCTAAATGCCGGTTTTTACATGTTTTACAAGTATGTTGAGACTTGCAGTAAGAGTTCGTGTGACCCGTCCTTAGACAATTAGTACACATATTCCGTTTTCTCGTTTCATTTATTCGCTTAGATACTGGCCAATTTAAAAATGTCTCGCATTAATTATTATAATGATTACCGTTGCAGTGATTGCAAGTTACCCTTGCATTAGTCGTAAGATAAGATTTTAGAGACACCTTGCCGTTTTTTGTTTTACTAACTTTCGAGCCCCAGTCGATTTTCCCTAATAGCTGACACCGCCTTAAAAAGAAATCTTTTAATATAGGAAATATATTTTTATCTGGGTTACTACTTTCCCATTTGCGTTTGGTATCTAAATCAAACTTTTGAGCGCAAATATAAATCGATAACGTGTCCCATGACGACGTGTTAATTTCCAAAGCCTGAATGCTGCGCATATTCTTCTAGATCGTATCTAAAAACGTTCTGAGTGAAATAGCCGATTCTTGTTTTATTGTGGGTAAACTTAAAATACCTTGAATATGCTTGTCTACAATAAGCCTTTTATTTTCAAACCTTTCTCGTAAAAGATCCCAAGCTGTACTGTAGTTTGCCGCTGTGACGTCAAGAGCTTCAATAACCTGTCTAGCCTCACCCTTTAAACATCTCTGAAAATAGTAGAATTTGTGCACCTTGGCAAAGTTTCCATTGCGTTTCACCAATGCTTCAAAATTGACAACAAGGGAGAACCATTGTTCATAGGCGCCACCGAATTGGGGGAGATCTATCGAGGGTAAACGCGGTTCGCTTGTAGGAGGCTTGCTTCGTTCACCGATAACTGGACTTGCACCCAGAATTTGGGGTACCGGAACAAGAGTACTTTAACTTTCTTCTAATAACATTTTACCTTGATTCACTACCGCTAAGTATTGATTTTCAAATATGCTTCTGTACTGAACTTGCTTTTGTTTCTTCGAAATGATTTCGATTTGTAACTGTAGGTCATCAAACTTGTCCCATAAGTCTTTAGTTTTTTTAATCTCGTTTCTAATTCAAAGTAATTGTCTTTTTTAAATGAACCTATAAAGCTTTCAAATCGTGTAAATTGGCCCCTTATTGTGCCTCTTTTGTTTATAAATCTAGAAAGCTCGTCCGATTGCCCTTTTTCATTAGGCATTTTAAATAGTATACTTCAAATATGTTAAACAGTAAAGAAACGGCTTAATTTCGGCCAAATTAAAACCACTAGCGGGTAAGCGGGACAAATAGTTAAACATGGAATAAGTAAAATTGGAGAATTCTTACCAGCTTCTTCGTTTAGAGTTGTGTTGCTACATCCGCTGTTGGACTTTTCGCGCCGGTGCAATTTTCTTGAATCACTTTTATTAAATTCACGTTTTACACTCAACACGCGGCAACTGCCCGCTTAATTACTTTTCGATCCGATTGTTATCATTATTTGTTATTTTTACTATCCAAAGGTTGATTCATCCGGATCTAAGGACCATTTTTATGTTGGGTTCTTGATTTTCTTTTTGTGGAGCACACTGCTCCCTCCTTTCTGTCGGCTATGGTAAGCCTTATTATTCTGCAATAATTATTACACTACCACACATATTCGATTTGCACTTAGTATATTTATTTAATTAGAAATATTTAATTAACGTAACATATTATAACTTATTGATATGTATCGATGTGCTAACATATTCTAACTCATTTATATGTATTGATGTACACCGTCGCTTTGCACATAGTCGAGTGTCTTGGCTTCCTTTTTGATTTTCTTGGTTTCCTCAGGTACAGAACAACCCGGGCCGACGGTCAGCTAGTCCTCTTTTTAAGGGTCGGTATTTCACAAAAGACTAATGATCGACAACCTCGACAGATATCTTCATAAAGAAGTGAGTTAATTGGAACTCGTTATGTCTAATGACGCTGACGTTGATGGTATCTCTGAAAAGGCAAGCTAAAAGTTGTGGTTTCTCAAGAAGTTGAAAACTTCCCCTAAAGCAGGTTTTCCTTACACCGCTAATGTTAGAACCTATTAAATGAAGTCTAAGAAAGGATGTAACGGGCCAGTGCTCAAAGGTATGCACAAGTCCCGTCCAGACCAATGGTAGATGTTAAATCCCGTAGCTCATGCCGCAGATGGGGTGAATTCTCAAATAAACTTGGCTAATCTCTCACAAAGAGAAGCTCACCTTTTTTCCAAAACTCTTATTAAACTAATAGATGGTCGTAAAAGAGGGCGCCAGCAGTCGTAGATCGAAGGGTTCTGATGGTCGGTCACGCGACTACTCGTGAATCCGACACCTTGTATATAGGCCTCTTACGAAACCTCACCCTGTGTGTAGCTTACCTCGTGGAAGCTCTATTAGAACTCGCTCTGACGTTTCACCAATGAGACTCAATACACAAAATAAACACTGTATAAGCACTTGATTTGTCTTACTTAATTTTGCTAAGGAAGTCCTCTGAAGACTTCCTTCTTTTAAAACGATACAAGAGAGAAATGCCAATTCAATATTTACTTCTCTCTTGAGCAAAGATATCTAGTCTATAATTGAAATTTGGAATATACACTACGTGCTTTTTGATAGCCAAAAGAACAAAATAATAAAATTAAGCTGCTTGGCCTGGACCAGAGATCCACTTACAAAAACAAAAATACAAGAAGTCGACCTTACTTACATTTATTAAAACAATAATGATAATAAAAAAAATGAGTCAAACACACACAAACAAAAATACAAAAACAATAACAAAATAACACTACAAAAGAATATCAATAAGAGGCATAAATTAATTTCTGTTTGGAGAACAGAGTCGATAAAATAATAAAAAAACAGAAACAAACTATAAGAAAAACAAATTATTACAATAAACAAAGCGAAATGATTCTGTTACGTTAAAATTTTAAAATAGAACACAAAAGGTCAAAATTCAAATATTAATTAACCCGACTAAGGTAAACTTGACCATAAATTGTTAAATATTGACAACTGAACTTTACATTTAAGAACAAAGAAATGATTGCCAAGTTAGTAATTTTGTTGCAACAATTTATCAAACACCAGCTAAAATTACCTGGGAACGTTCCTGTTACAAATTAGTTAAAAAGTTACTTGTAAAAATTATGATTCAATAAAACAATACGAAACTGATCCTGTCTAAACAAAGTTTTCGTATAAAATATTTCACAAAGTTCGACGTTCTCCTAGTCTTCAAACATTAAAATTCATATAATAAAACATAGCAGGTTTTCTTTCTTACTCATACAGGAATTCTTTCTTCCAGAAGGTATGTGCAGACCTCTGTTTTCCGACGAAAGGCAGCTAGATCCAATAATTGAGAAAACTTTAATTTCGAAGAACAACCACTTATTTTACGTTAATCGCAAAAAAAACATAAGAACAAAATCCAGGCGTTTACACACAATTTGTTCTAAGAGGATCGCTTCACTTAATTTGGTTTGAATCCAATTAGGGGATGTAGAGGTAAACGTCGAAAATTACCACACGTTGGTTCAAGTCAACAGCTATCCACGTAATCCTAACCTCTGCGTTTTTGTTACGCAGTTCGTACTTACGGAAGTGGGGTTAAAAAGTCGGATATACACCCTAACAGATTAAGACATTAATACTCTTTATGCGACAATGGAAAATTTTACTTGTAGATTCGCTAGTTTAAGTTTGACTTCCCCGAGACTGTGTGACTGCAATATTGCAACTAATGATTCTGGGATTTGATATTGGAAATCAACGAAAGACACGTCTACTGGAGTCTAGGTGTCGAGACCACAAAATATTAATTCTTTAAAATAACATTATAACAAACATTCGTTTAATGAAACAATTTAAATATTGCGCGTCAAGAAAACAAGTATCCGAACGAAATTGAAAAACAGGGGCGGATTTAGTGCGAATTTTAAAATAACATTACAAGGAGGAGGAGTAGAGTAATAGTCTACGTTTACTTTGGAGTTAGTCACGGTTTCGGAAGTTCTTGGCTGTTTCTAGAACATACCTACATCCGAGATAATAACATGTTTTTTAAGAATCAGGTCTGGCTTTTGTCTGATACTGTCAATGCCCCAAACTAAAGACAAGAAAAACAAAACTTCTACCCCTTGGTTGGAAAGACATTACCGTTTAGCTGGAGGATGTTGATATTTGACTAGAAACTTTTTACCTATTTCGTGGCGTAACCGTTTTTTAGAAAGCGGGTCTCAAGACTTCTCAGCATCTTCTGTCTTCGTTCAGAAGAGAAAATGACCTCAAGATATTCGTAAGACCTAACCGAGCTCAATTTATTCAACTGATTGCCCGATTGCTTGCGTCTTCGTGAAGCTTGAAGTAGATAAACATTGAGGATAATTTTAAGTAAATAAAGGAAACTCTTCACAAATCTCTTGTTCAGTTTGTCAGCGTTAATAAAAGTTTTACGGTCATCTGATAAGTATTAGTATTTTGAGAATATTTTAGATAGAAGATAATGCTTAGCCACAATGAGCTTTTGATATGACCTTAAAGATACCTTTTGGACTTTGTGGAGATAAAGTTAGAGAATGTTTACATCGTTGCCTTTTATTCCTATAAAACCTAGTTTAAACCAAAATATGTAAATTGATCCCCAACGTTTACCTGGGTGATAGCCTGTAGACTTAGAGATATCAAAGGCAAGGACTTGCTGTTAGAACCCCGTTTAAACAGTTGTTGGATCTTAAACACTGTGTCGCCTAGAATGACTAACATAAGTCATCTGTGTAAGCCAACACAGACCTTTGCGTCACTGTTCTCTCCAATTTTTAACCCCGCATCGGGATTTTGAAAAATGATAAGAAGTTCGTCCATTAGTAGGTGAGACAAGTAGGGTGAAAGAAGATCACCCTGCTTGACACCTCTATTGATAGGGATCTTTTCCATAATTATCCCAACAAGAGATTTTGATATGCATAGTATGTATCTTTATCATCCTAATCGTTCATGTTATATCTGATTATTTACTTTGGATGAACTTTGCACCTTCTCAGCGAGCTTAAGATAGTAGAGTGAGAAAGGTTAAAGGATCTTATTACTGATATTCTCTACTACCTCATTATTTTTAAAAGGAGCATTATCCATTATTATATTTCTGCATGTCTGTCATTTCCGTTATCGTTATCGTCAAACATTTTGGGAGTTAGCTGGGCTGTTGGTCCAAAAAGGGATTTGACAATGCTTGAAGTCAAAATCACGGCAGGTGGCTTTATTAGTATGTTTATTAAGTGTCACGTTGAAAGTATGCGATTAATGTGTGTTGAGGTGAAAACTATTATTTATGAAATGATGGATAAGTATTCGTTTGACCAGATTGTATCAGTTCCGGTCAAGTGCTCATTGTCTAGACAGTTGCAAGAAAAGCGATTAAGAAGGAAAAAGAAAACATTGTGAGTTTGTGTCGGTTGGAAAGTTTGCACATCAGGCTCTTGCTTGTCGATTGATGATGAATGACTTTCTAATACATCGACAGTCTAGCTTCTTAAGAATTCAAAATTGGAGTCGTCGGATGACTCACCAATATTACTAGGGCATGACCGTGATCGACTTTCTCTTGCTCGGCCTTTACGAGAGGAAGTAGCGTTTCTTTGATATTTACAAATAATCTTGCAAGATTTTTATTAATAACCCGACTTTTAATTAAATAGGACGGGAGTCTTGAAAGAGGCCCAGGGTTTAAGTTTGCTAAGGAAAGCTGTTTGTTTTAAATCCTTATTGTGCTTTTCAAATAATCTTCTACTAAGGTATCTGAGAAACATCTAAGAGCAAAAAGAACAACTTCTGTCATTAAGAATGAAAGCTGATGGAACAGGCTTTTCCGGACATTAAAGGATTTATTGCAGCCACAATTATATGAAGATATGTCAATTTCCCGCCGGAGGCGGGAGGCCGTTATAAATCCCGCCTGGGACTTTTTCAGCCTACAGGATGGCAGAGGACGTTCATTGACACTCGACCAACCGTTGAAGTCGGATGGATATTGATCTAGTGATTTCTAGGTTGCAGCGTCGCGATGAGGGACGTTGGCAGCATGGAGTTGGTGGCGATGTCCGGTACTATCGCTGGTGTTGGTGCGAAGGTGAGCTGGGTGGAATTTGGTGTTGATAGTTGTTAAATGTACCTGAACTGTGGGCGGCGCCCGGTAGACGTGGTTAGTAGAAAATACTGTTGAGTGTTAAAAAGGGCTTCTAAAGACGTCGGAATTAGCCGGAGGCTTTTTTAGTTGAGTGGTTGGTCGGCGCATAATGTAGGACCGCTTCGGAATGTTGGGACAGCCCAAGAATAGCGTCTGAGCGAGTTGTATTGGAGGTCGTTGACCTCTATGTGACTGACGTTGGAGTTTTTTGTTGGGTGCCCTCATGCCGAGCGGTGGTATTGTGCTGAAGTAGTGGCGTGAAGAAGGCCGATGTTGGGCCTGCGACAGGGGCGATGGATATGGTTAGATATCCTTCGGCTGTCGCGGGTGATGTTGTGGTTGATTCTAGTGGTCGAACTTGTTGAAGATGTGGACAATGTTTGCAGAAGAAGAAGAAGAACTTACACTCGCAAAAAACTGGTGGTGTTACGACATACAAATAGTATTTAGAGCCACACTCCTACTCGCGCGGTGTATTGGGTGAGCTCGGTAGCGGCCGCTAGGAGGAGACGGTGACAGTGGTAAAGGCAACTTTGGGGCCGTAAACCTACTTGCGCCAATAGTCACGCCTCTCCCCCTAGGCAACGACGTACGCGGGTGGAAAGGGACACTGGCTTCGGGGGCCTGCGCCGAGCCACGATACACAGGGCGCCCCAGTTAGAAGGCCAGCGTCACTACTGCGCCTTTGTCCCTCAAAACGAATGTTGCCAGTAGCAGTTGCAAGCAGGACCCACCGTCCAGGGATTGCCGGAGACCAGCATGCGCCTGACGCAGGCCACTGCATATGCACTGTGTAAGGACCGAGAGGGACCACTGGCAACGTCTGCACCGAACGGATACTACGCGGAACTCGTTATATGGATTAAGGTTCTCTGCATGAGGTAGAGGAAATTTCTTGTGGATCTTTCCATTGTGAGTTATTCCAGCTCGTGGAACGCCACTATGTTATAAAATAATCGCAAATAAGAACTTAGTAAAGAGGTTTATTAGGTCAATATAAAAGATTTAAAAAGAAAATCTAGAAACTAATATTAATTACTGCTGCTCGTCTTTGCAGCTTTAGCGGTAAATGGCAGAAATTTCCGAACCAAAAAAAAAAGGTTCTACGGCTAAATAAATCACTATCAGGTATTTAACTTATTGTGGTAAAGTAGTGGTTTGTTTCTTGAATTTATTTGCCTTTTTTGATTATTATTGTCCCCAGTTTTATGTATTATCAGTCTTACAATTTTTGTTAATTCCACTAATAAATATTCTAGTTAATTAATACATATAAATGTTACTAATCACTTGTTCCTTAAACAAACTTGATAGGTCAATAATTCTCGTTAGAAGCCGCTCTTGCTATTACACTAAACTTCAAGTCTTCCACAAAATCACAAAAAAAAGATCTAGATCAGTTTAGTAAACCTTCTTATAAAAAGCAATTTGCGGTTTTCTCCAAAGGAAGATCTATATCTAGAAAGAAATTCATACAGGGGCACTGCTAGTTTTAGATGGAGTTCAAAATGGAATCAGTGAATTTACGGTTTGAGGTAATTAATAGAATTTAGCTCAGATGAATGATATTTTGGGAAGATAAACCCGAAATAAGATCTTAAATGAGGTTGAAGTACTTACTTTAATGTAGGTAAGTCTTTTACAATTTTTTACGAGATTCCGACCATAAGCTTAAGAGATCACAGAAGGAAGCTTTTCTCTTGCCTCTTACCAAAGCAGCAATAGAACTCAAAACATGGAATTGAAGGTTAACCGTAGATTTCTACTGAATAAGTAAATAATATGTAGCTTTGCAGTGTAAGTATTTCTGAAGAATTAAAAGTAGACAGTATTTGGTATTCGAAGGTAGTAACTAACCTTCTAAATATCGAATAAGATAGGGACTCAGTCTTGTTATTCCAAAGTCTGATGGTTTTAGAAAGATTTGGGACTTTCTTTCATCGGTGGAAATTATACTTTTTTAAATTTTGGTCTCGTGATTGCAATAGTGCTCAGCTTATTGTAGTTCTGAATAAACGGTTACCTAAGTGTTACTATGTAATTTAACTCTAGAATCCTAGCTCAATGAGCATAGAACTGTACTACTCTGAAGTACTTTAAATTATGATGTGTGTGTGAATTGACCAGACCTGTTCAAATGTCCTCTTGCTCAATTTAAACATTTGTAGTAGATTCCAAGCAAACAGACTATTTCTCGATGCGTTTTGACTTTTTTAGTAGAATCTCAAATACTGTCCAGTTAAGGAAGATTTGTGTATCAATCATCAACAAGTTTTTTCAAAAGACCAAATTGAAATTGAATATTGATTTTAAGCTTTCTGAACTTGGTTAGGTTTCTCTTACTGCTTAGTTCAAATGAGATTACCTAACGTCTTCTAGGTCAAAATAATAGCAACCAATACTAAAAAAAAAGTAACTGGAGAACGGTTTTTGCAATGCAAGTTTCCTAATTATCATCTCTGTGAATTTTGGTGATACATTTAGTACTGTCTGAAAGAACAGTACTGGGATTTTATAAGTCCATTTTTATTTATGTTCGGGCTTTTCCAGTGGGAACATGACATTAGATGTAACTCATGATTTTTACCAAAACTTTCCGAAAGTAATCGATGACACTTGAATGTTTCAGTTATTAAGAAACTTGAATTGAATAACTGTCTTCTCGCTTCTGGGTCATCTCTAGAAGTACCTAATTGATTTTAAATTATCATTATCCTAAAATCAGTCAGTTCTAGTCTACATACCTGATTTAAAATTTCTAATGCTAAAGTTCCTAACCGCTTTTAGTGAGATGTAGGTAAAAATTGGATTTGAACAATAATTTCAAAGAAAGTAATGATAAATCTGCTTTAAGGCACGAGACTATGAAATTTTAATAAGAATCTTAAAAACGGATTTTTTTACAGAAATTTGAAAAACATTACGTGTGTTGGAAAAGTGGTGATATCGACATTGGTATGAAATAGGTCATTACAAAATAAATAAAAAACAGAAATACAATATTCTGTAAGTTATTTAAGCTGGCCATTTCAAGGAGATAAAACAACGCTAAGAATAAATTTTTAAAAATCTTTATAGCCAGTAAGACGTGCATGAAATTCGTGGTTAACATTTATTACCGTTCCATCACCTTCTTTCAATGTTCCTGTCATTTCGAACGAGTTTTGTTTTTAATATTAACACGTAACATCACATGAAAATAGATTAGGAGCGTTTTGATGCTTCAGTTGCTATTTAATTCTTCAAGATTACCTTTTACAATTAAATCCTCTATTTAAAAGAAAGGTATGGATGCTTTAGCTTTATTTTAATTCCTAACAACGGTACAAATTTCTAATTTTGTATAAATTTACTTTCCAACTATAAAATAAATTTTTTGTTGTAACCAGGTCATATTCTTCTTGGCACTTAATTCTTGAGCCTTTTCAAACTTAAATTTCTTCCATTCATCACAGTTTTGTGCATCTTTTGGACCCCAAGATTTAAAGCTAAACGAATCTAAAATTGCCTAAAAAGAAACATTATTTTGATCCTTTTTTATAATAATTTTCTTACTTGTAGAATGCCGAGTTTGCGCTTCCTGTAGAGATAGATCAACCACCAAATTAAAGGCTGGGAAAGACCAAACGCAACTAAAACCCACCCACAATCTGAAAGTATTAATTAAAGTTATATCAAAGGCATACTAAGAAGAAAACTGTTATATACTTAAAGCCACATCCGGATAATCATATATTCCGTTCTTTAATTTTTCCAATGACAATAAGAAATAAATAAATATTGCAATTAGTACAATTGGAGTTATAATACCCCAACAGACTCTCCAGTACAGACCAACTTTTCTTTTTAGCATGAATTCTATATCCGCACAAAAATTTTCTAAACCTAAAAAACTTAAAATTACATTTCCAGTAAATTAATTCAATTTAAAAGCTTACCATACCACCATAATATGACAAGAACTTCAGAAGTTGTCAGAATGAAAAATACGAAAGTTGCTCCAAAATAATCGACCATCGTTAAAACAAATTGTCCTCCCTAGAAATTAAATAAAGCATGACGCCTTTTATACTATAATAACATTAGGTTGTTACCGGCGTAATATAAACTAATCCAATAAGAAAACCAATCAGTGCTGTAATTAAGGAGACGTGCCAATTTCTCAATGAAGGAAAAGCGTCCTTAATAACGGTGAAGGCACATGCTTGAAGGGCTACTAAACTTCCAACACCGAGTACAAATAACATTACAAAGAATAGGATGGCGAACAGCTGAAACATAAATTAAGGAATTTTCGTTTAATAAGAATAAAAAAAATTATTTTTATTAATACATTCAATGTTAAAGAAAAAATCTTTTTATTTTTAGAATACCTAGAAATTGCCAACAGGATATGAATTTAAAGTTTTTTTTTTGGCAAAAGGTCTGGGGTTTATCCCGCAAAACTTATTATTCCGTGCAAAGTTTTCCCATCTATATTTCTAGTTAATCTGTGCAATCGTGCAAACGTAACATTCATTTCTTTGTATTATTCATTTTTTTATCTAAGATTTAGAAAATAATTGGCACTCCTCTGAAGAAATAAATGTGAATAGCTTAGTTATTTCCAATAGTAACTTATCGTTAGTAAAATCCTCTTTTTACATCGTTCTGCTTGTTACTGTTGAACCAAAAGCGACGAATTTTTATCATGTGATGAATTTCGAAAATCTTAGCTGTCATCCGTTATTAGTGTAGCTTTAAATTTATGATTTATTGGCAGTTATAGATCACAGTAAAAAACGATTGGGTACACTTTGTTTGGATAAAAAAAATGTTTTTGATTCTTTTTTACAAGGTGTGTCGTTTTTGAGCGAAATAAACTCTTTATAAAATATTTAAAAGTTCTTATTTGGCTAAGAATATCTTACATCTTTTCCAATCTTTTCTAATCCATGTTGACTGTTTTATATGCAGAGATTTCAGGGAAACTACTACTCTTTCGAAACCTGTGAAAGCTAATACAATACAAGATTGGCATTCAATTTTACAGAAAGATTGCTATTTGTATCTCTGTCATTGGATTACTAGCCAGTTCTCGTCAATAAGTCACAAGCATTTTTTCACTAGTACGGTAGCTACTCACAAGAAACGCCGTGCAAAAAAAAGGAATACGTTAGGAAGACAATGTCTTGTCCATTCTGTTCTCCAGACTTTAAATTGTTAAATTTCTAATATTTCAAAAGTTGACATAATTATTTAGATAGACAGCCTATCATAATATGGCATATCTTGAAAGAAAAAGTAATTCAAGACCTTAATTGCAAAAACCATATTTGATGCTAGGAGAATTCAGAATTTAGAAACAGTGTGGCCAAAGATTTATTATGAAAACAAGATTGTATGTTGCTAATTAACATAATTTAGCTGACATAAAAAATTTTCAAGCACAGGTAGACAACGAGCTAGTTTTTAAAGGTCGGTCGCGACAGATAAGGGAGGAATTAGGATTAGAAGGAAGGGAGGTGGAAAGTAAAGTGGATATAGGAGAGATAGAGCATCCATCAGAATAGGGGAATTTAGGTTTACTATTAGGGATGAGAAGGAACAAGAAAATAAGGATGCAATACAGATTTATACAGATGGGTCAAGAATGGAGGATGGGAAAGCAGGGACCGCATATCTAATATACAATGAAGGGAGGGAAATAGCGAGTGGGAAATTTAGATTAGGGTAGAGCTCCATTTTTCAGTGCAAGCTCCTCGCCACTAGAGAGGTATTAGTATTCGTTAGGGATAATGATTTTGCATTTGGGGAGTGTACACTAAATAGCGATAGTAAATCAGCTTTAATGGCATTAGAGAGTATGAGAAACCCAACTAGGTTGCAATTACAAACATGACAGGTATACAGGGAGGTAGTGGATAGAGTTAGGTTAAGGATAAGATGGGTTAAAGCACATGTAGGAATAGAGGGAAATGAGAGGGCAGACGAGTTAGCAAAGCAATTAGAGGTATTAGACACCGTTCTAAGAACATTAGTAAAAAGAAGGTTAAAGGAAAGGGTAATAGAGTCATGGGATGAGAGATGGAGTTGCGCCAACACAGGTAGGCCAGTAGCAAGGTTCATTCAAAATATGAGGATCAGAGCTAGAATAGAAAAATTAGATAGGGATGTAGTACAGCTAATCACGGGGCATGCGAACTTTAGACCATACTTAGTTAAAATAGGGGAAATACCCATAGAGGAGATAGAATGCAAGTGTAGAGAAGGGGAAAAATGCTGAACATGTGCTTTTCAAGTGTAGGATAGAACAACAGACTAGAGCCGAAGGGGATAGAAAATTAGTTAGGGCAGGATATAGATGTCCACAAAACATATATGAAATAGGAAGACTAAGTAGGGTGATAGAATGGTAGGTGAAGCTACAGAAATTTGCAAGGCAGGTGCAAAAGCTAAAAATGCCGAGAGAAATTTAAGACTTAGCAATAGGTATTTAGGATAGAAATAGGGAATGAATTACGGGAAGGAAGCCGCTCCTCGAAGCACCTTGGCGTCGGCCCGCCGAGGCGGCCGGTTTGCCTTCAAGGTCCTATCCCTGTTCGCATAGCTTCGAAAGCCTAACCTATAGAGCTCAAGCTCGCCGTGGCCCGCCTGTCCAGCTACCTCGTCTGAGTAAGAGGGCTACCATGGGGCTTCTATGGTTGCGAAACCTTTGACAAAGAAGCCAACAGCTTCGCCCGACGCTATTATCCGGGCCCTTCCTACGTAGATACTCTGGTCAACCGGCGGCTAGATGTTAGGCACGGTATCCTGATGAAGCGATAATTTAAGAAGCTCGGGTCAGCTAGCGAAAGATGGGCGAGAAGCGTCGGGGAAGAGCAACCGGAAAAGGAGAAGGGGCGATGCGGGTAGTGGATGGGCGGAGTTGGTTTGGTTGACGGCCTTGAGGGGCTGGGGCCGAGGTGCGGAAAGTAAAGGCATTAAATAGGGTACAAATAGGATACATAGGTAATAGGGAGGGTGGAAGGCTAGGGCAGACGAGATACATAGGATAATAATAGGGAGGGCAGAGTATTAGGATAATTAGGGAAGCGGTAAGAAGGCGAAAACTAACATAAATAGGGAAGTAACACATCAGGGACCAATCTAGCATAGACTAGCCTAATAAAGAAAAGTGCGAAGTGGCCAACGGTTAAAAGAGACGATAATAAAAGGGTGCGTTGGTGCTGTTCCAGTGAAGTGTTGCTCGAGTGGTTAGGTAGGGGAGGAACAGAAGGAGAAGGGTCGGACAGGTCCGCTATTGGTAAGCAAACGGGGCTCGCGGATGGAACAAGACTGTTACGAAAAATAGCAGGGTTTTTTGTATTGGAATGACGACAATACCGCATATTAACAGAGAATGTAGTACCGTATGGTGGAGCATCCTCTGTGACGAATCAGCGTGACTCAGAAGGAATCATGCAAATACCAAATCTACATGACATAAAGAATGCTATCACCATATGCGTTAACCGGCTGTCATCTTGTATCCTTTCTAGAAAATGCAACTCTAGAAACTGTAAGATTATCTTTACTGTATTATCATTACGTTTTGTTTTAATACCTCTTGACTCTTCATTGGCAAAATCTATCTTTTTGGAGAGTGATTGGCGAATGATTATTTCATACCTGTTTGTCTTCGGATAGACACTCCTTAAAATTCTTCCTTTCGCTTAATGTTGCTAGGGTGTTGTCCCGTCATTTTGTCTATTCATCTATTTCCCATCAGCAGTTTTTGATGACGTGCGGGTACGCCAGGTACCAAATCCAAAACGTTGATTGTTTCTTTTATTTTGGATGCGATTATTTATCTGGTGTTCTTTATATTGATTTTTAACTACAAGCGCCGTATCCTCGTGGAATGGTTCAGGAATATCTTCATTTCGCGGGTTGGGAGGCTTCCAGCGGCTGGTACTATAGAAAATGGCTTCATTGACAGCCCGCCTTCTTGTCGATTACTCTGAGAATAATTTTTAATTTCTTTATGGATTGTAATCACTTTTTATTTCTTTTAAAGTTATTTTCGTTTTGTGATATTTCTCAGATACTCAAAACCTTGAGTTGTTTGTTCCGCGTTACAATCGTCACAATGTTTACTGAGGTGCAGTCTGAGTTAAGTCTCCTGATGTTTCTGTATGTGTTCTGAGGTCCTTGTGTTATTGTGTTATTGCTTATTAGTGTATTCCAACCCCATCCATAGATGCTTTGTTTTGATTTAAAAAGGCTTTTTATCATAATATTTATTTTCCAAATTCCCTTTGCGAATGTTTGCCACTGATTCTTTTTCTATTTTTTTTTTGGTTTTTTAGGGTATGCGTAACAAAGTTAAATAAAAGATGTACTTGAAAACAAATAAATATTGATTTGGCCAGGGTTTTCCGTTCCTGTTTCAGTCTTTATTATGTCCGAGGTATTCAGGTTTCACGATTGGTTTTTGTAATAATGAATGAAAACCAAATTCTGTAAACCCAAGTGAAAGATCTGCGATAGAACTATAGTGATAGTGACGCCTGAAATTTCAGACTCGATAAGAAACGTTCTATAGGTCAGAATGGACAAACTCTAATCAAATGTGGTCAATCTTAATTTATAGATTCTTTGGTTAGAAATAAGAACAAGGTTTTGGAACTAAAGATTTATAAGAAATTAACACTGAGCGTTTTTAAATAAATAATATCAAGTCTCAAAAGCTGAAACATATTTAAGTCAAGAAACCGCTTTTTAGCCAAGACAGTTCAATAGGTCATATTGCTACTGTTACTGTGTCCAGAAATCCTAATCAAGCTTTTTGGATTGGAGCATCTTTCTACATTTGTTTTTTAAGATACAATCCAGTCCACTTGACAAGTCTCGTTGAATAATTCGTTACTGTTTATGATAACGCCGCAGTTGGCAGAAAATTGATATTTCAAGCATAAGGGTGTTGCTGGATAAAAGGTATCTATGAGTTTTATACATTAATGAAGAATATGATCAGCGCAATGTGAGTTAAGTGAAGACTTGCACAGTCATTAGCAAGAATAGCTAGATAAGGTCTCGTGAATACAGTTAACAAAAATGTCAACAGATGTAGATAAAAAAAAGACTTGATCTTCTAGCCAAGGTCAGAAAAGTGAAAGCTGCATTGATCTAAATGCCAAGGTTTTAAAATGAAAGAATGAAAGCTTCTAATAGTCTCCATGATCATTCTAAAAGACCCATCACGTACCAGTGTTCTAAATATAAGGGACCACAAAAAACTATTTTTTCCTGTCCTAACTGTAAGAGATTGTTTTGATTTGCAAATTACAAAATATTTTACACTTCTTTGTTGATATTGCTCATATTTCTTCCTGCCAATTTGTCACTCAGAGATTAGTAAAAAAAGAGATCAAAGTTTGACTGTTATTTGAGGTTGTTGCATTTTGATGCAAATTATCAAATCTTCAAAAAAGTTGCAACAGCTCAGTTTTGATTTGCACTAGAACTACATCTCAAAACACTCAGCTTTAGTGTTGTGTACAGTTTGTATCCATATTTGGTAAGAAGTCACAAGCATAAACTTACACGATGATTTACTGATGTAGTTGATGACTTACGTTAGTTTATATTTGATAAATAACATGAACAATCTGTAAACTTTAGTGTAGAAGAAATCAAGGCACGGATGAAGACGGAAAGCTTCTGAAAAAATTCCAGAAAATGTGGGCATGATCGAATTTTGATATGTTGGGTTCAAGAATCCTTATTACAGTTCAGAAAATGTTTCAATTTGGGTACCGACTGCTGGACCATATAGCTTGCATTTATTTCAAACACTAAAATTGATATTGAAAACTGAGCCTAGTATATATGACTTTACAGAAAAAGTAAGTACGTAGATGTCCTTGGCATAACACACAAAAAAATAAGTAAATATCAGACCTGGACAATGATAGTAATATGGTTTTCGTAGTGTCGCCAGAGATGCATCGAGCAAACTGGCTGCATGATGCTACCATTTTAAACATTTTGAGAGAGAAATTAGTTTATAGCTCAATAAACTGTAGGCGAACTAACACTGCCATTGTCTGAGAAGGCTACCGGACATTTAGAAAAAAACAATTATCTTTGGTTCACAGAGCTAAAAAGCAAGTCTTCTTGAGAAGTATAGGGGACGGTAGGAGTCCCATAATCCTTATAGACGAGCTACCACTGACTGTTATCCTACAGAATTAGACTAAATGTTTTTCAACTTATTAGAGAAAAATACAATCATTGTTTTCCATTTTATTATCATTTTTTGCAAAATCTACATCTATTGACTTTGTGTACTTTTATGTATCTTGAGACAGTAAAAAGAGGTATACGCAAAACTTTATTTTGATTTTTTTTGTGAGACATGCACCGTTTTTAGCTAAAATTTCAAATTATTTCTGGTAGTTAGTGGTATTTAATAAGTTAATTTTATATCTAATTTTTATTTCTTTTTTCTCGGCCAAAATTGCAATGCAAAAATAAAAATATCTTAATATAGTTACCCAAGGTACAGCATCAAACTTAGCAATGGCATCAGGATAAGAAACAAACGCCAAACGTGCTCCACCGGAATTAATAACCTCCGTCACGTCTACTCCCAGTTCATGTGCTAAATTTCCCAATATACCAAAAATTGTTATACCAGAAAGTAATGACGCTAAAGTATCCAAAGATGTCACAATCAAAGCATCCCTATAATTTAAAAGCTTTGCAGTTATTCTAACATCGTTCCAATAATCAAAGATTGCCTGGTACCTGTATATGTTATGTCTAAAATCATTGTATGAAGCGTACATTATAATAGAACCAAATCCAATATTTAGAGAATAAAAGCACTGTGTGATTGCATTATACCAAACTTTTGAACTTGTCAACTTTTCCCATTGCGGACTGAGTAGGTACATTATGCCAGCAGCAGAACCATTAAGAGTAGCTGATCGGATTAATAAAGCTATCATAATTACATAAGGAAAGATTGCAAGAAAATAAGATGCTTTTCCAGAACTTTGTATTCCTTTTGCTGTCACAGTAAAAGTAACCAACCAACTAATTAAGAGAAAAATTGTTAATCTCCACTCTGGTAAACCAATACCATCCTCAATATTGGTTTTTTCTTTTAGCACTTCCTTCCTGTTGAATATATTTAAACTTATATGACTAAAATGATAGAACCCTACTTACGTAAACCAAAGTTCTGAAGAACTAATCGAATTGTTCAAGCTTGTTTTTCCAGTATACCCGGAAGGCACACAATGAAAATTATCATCTTTCCATTCAGGATTACATTCAGCCCATGGCAATTCGGACGTGAAAGAATTTACCAAGTAAAATAAAGTTATAGCCATTAGAGAACAATAATAGGTGGCAACGCAAATGGTACCAAACAGTTGACCATATCCCACACCTAAAGTCAAGATTTCTATTAAGCTCTTTCCAAAGGGCACTTTTGGATATGAAGTAGACCTTTCAGTACTGGAGCAAGCGTTTCAAACATTTTCACATTTCCTTTACTAGAAAATTGTCCAACACACATTTCCATAAAATATACAGGTCTGCCAACTAATGTGAGAACTATAATATAAGGAATCAAGAATGCACCACCACCATTTTCATAAGCCGTAAAGGGAAATCTCCATACATTTCCAAGACCAACTGACATTGCTATGCAAGACATAAGAAATTCCATACCGTTGCCCCATGTTGATCGTTTTTCCAATACTTGCGGGGTCTGAAAACAAAGAGGTACAATTTATTTTTAGCTTATGATTTACTGCAAATTTTAAGAGAAATTAATTATTAAAGAACATTTACGTAAAGTAATTTCTTCACGCTACTTATACGCATTTACGTAATAACAGTATTGATTTTAAAAGAATTCGGTTGAAAGTATGTAAAGAGAAAGCAACACACAATTCGATATTTCATTTTCAGAAATCGTAGCGTAAAACGTTTCTTTTAGTGTGTAATAATTTTACGGTAAGCGTAATATAAAATTTATGTGCTCTATATTTATGCCTTAAACTAAATTATGTACTCTATTAAATAGTAAATGCGTATACGAGGGGAAATCAATAATGTCTGTGTCTCGTTTAAGGTTAGTTTTGGCAAATTTTGTGGAATTTAAACACTTTTAGCTCATATTCGTGCATTTAATAGTTATTTATGCAACAAGTGAGTAAAGTGTATCTTTTTTTTACGAGAAGGAAAGTTTACGGCACCAGCCGAAGGCGAGTGCCCAAATCCGCCGGGTGAAAAAAAGCAACTTTACTCACGAATTGCATACAAAACTTTTTCCACGTTCGTAATAAAAATCAAGAACTACCTACTGCAAACACAGCTTTCTAATTGAAAATTAGTGTGTATCATAGCAACGGCAACCTTCTATGTTTTGTGTCTAAATATTTTGTGTTAAAAATGACAGGTTACGATACTTTTTTTTACACAAATGCGTAAAAAAAATGAACCGCTATGGCACTTTTTTCACGCTTCTAGGGCGATGAAACAAATGCATCCTTTATAAACAAAAATTAATGAAAAATGTTGCACTTTTTTAACAAACTTGAAAAAATAGTTTACGCTAAAGTTGGGACATTCGATATGACAGATTTGCGGTAATTTTATTTTCTAGCGTCCGATGTTTCAAACTGTTTTTTGGAAATTTTTTTTGATTGATTGAATTAAAGGCTTTTGTTACATTTTTGCTGAACAAACTTTCTTGATAAATTTATCCATAGCAAGCTATGCATAGGTGCATTAAAAGACGTGACTTTGAAACGAGATTTGTGCGCAAGAAGGTAAGGCTCAGCTGAAAGAAAGTATAACTGGCGCCTACTACGGAAGCAGGCAGCAAGTCGCCCAAATGCCATTTCGGATCTTGTTAGTATATGCCAGTTAGGAGGTTACAACCTTGATTTTGTGTAACAGCTTTGGGTTTTAGTGCGTTTGAATGGCAGTTTTGTCAAGAGACAAGTTTTTGGCCAATATATTTAGTTTTAGTGAATTTCTTAGACGAAACTGCGTAAATCACGTTAATGAATATTTTTGTAAACTCCCTAGGGATTGTGAGTCATCATCACTCTGTAGGTATTACAATATTATATCGCCTTTATTAATAAATTTTACATTGTAAACTTAAAATAAAGAAAACTAAACTTAAATACATGCAATCCAATCCCCTGGCGAAATTTAGCCAAAGGCTACTCTGTTTAACCAAGGAATTAGATGAAAAGTAAAAAAAAACAATAAAGATAAAAGAAATAAGTAATTCTGATTGCAAAGCAGTAGACAGGTAGGCAGATGATGAAGGGACAAAGAATTATTGCTCACTGAGGAGGAAGTGTCTTAAATTTCGTTTAAAAGCTTTTTAATTGAGACCTTGCATATCGAATGGCAAAGAATTATAAAACTTGACAGCATTGTATATAAAACTTCTCCGAAACAATGAAGACGTATGAAGAGGCGTAGTAAGCATACATTTATACCGAGTATTTGCGGAGTGCACCTGTATCCCAGGTATCAACTCAGAACTAACAGATGTAGAACTTTTTGTTGCAAGTAGAGTATATGTATACACTCCCAAATGATACTTCCAACGATTTTCCATGTTTAACCACCCTAGGTCTGACATTTGTTGCGTAACAGAGTCATAACGATGTAAATTGTAAATAAATCGACAACACCAACTTTGCGTTTCTTGAATGCGGTACTTGTCACATGCATCAAGACAAGGACTATGAATAAAGTTACGGTAATTGAAATGTAATAAGACCAATGATTCAGAGAGCATTTTCTTTTGAGCAAAATTCAAAATTTCTTGATTGGCATATAACAGTTTTAAAGAAGACTAAGTTTTCTGAAGTAATTTACAGACATGTTTAAATCGTAAGTTAGTTAGATAAGTCCTAAGTTCCTAGCTGAATCTACAACTGGAATTTGCTGATTATTGAGGCGTAGATTATGATCGTTTTTAACCGTTAGGGTGTGGTTTCGATTTCCAAAAAATAGTAAACAAGATTTATTGCTATTTACTGTAAGATTATATTCGAAAGAAAGCTGAGTGATCTTTTGCAGGTCACGATTGATGTCTTCCTAGGCCTGGGCTCTTTCGGAAAAAGCAAAAGATTTGTACATTTGCGTATCGTCGGCATACGCTTGAATTTTACAGTTATTAACAGACTTTAGAATATCTGCCGTACAGATAATGTACAACAAAGGTCCCAAAACTGAACCTTGAGGTACGCCAGACGTAATAGAGTACGAAACAGAATATCTATTGTTATGCTGTATAATTAGGGCTCTATCAGACAGATGAGATTTAATCAGATTGACAGCAGGTTCAACGAAACCATAATATTGTAATTTTGCGCATATGAGATCGTGACTGATGGTATCAAAAGCTATTGAGAAATCTAGCAAAATCAAGGCAGTGATTAATTTTTTATCAGAAGAGTTGATAATATTATTCGTAACAGAAGCCAGAGAGTCTGCCGTACTAAATCCCTCCCCAAAACCGGATTGGCACCTAGGCAAAAGTTCATTACTGTTGAAAAAGTTATAGATTTGTTTATGTAAAACTTTCTCAAAAATTTTAGATAAACAAGGCAGAATATTAATTATTCGCAAATCGGAAAAATTTTTTGGATTTGTAACTTTAGGTAGAGGAAGTCCAACAGCACTTTTCCATGCAGACGGAAAATGACCTACTTCAATACAACAGTTAATAATATGGGTAATGAATTTATCAATGAATGGGCTACAGTATTTCAACATAATCAAAGAAATTTGTAATGAAATATTTAGTGGATGTCAATGTTCTTACAGATTATCCCTAGCTGCATAGTATTCCGTTAAGTCTTTTTGCACGTTATTTGTTTACAAAGTGATATTCTCATTTTTTTTATCAATCCAGCCTACGTTACTTGATTTTGCCTGTGGTACTTAAGATAAATAGAATTGTTTTATTTGTAAGTTAAGTAAAATAAAGAAATCAGGAGCGCAAGACAAGTCTAAAGATACATCCAGCATTACAAGTCTTAGGGGTGATCTTGAAGACGTCGAGACTAGTGGAGCTTTTTCTGATTCTTGTAAGGAATTGTAAAAGACCAACTCAATGCGTACATCGTTTTTGTAATGTCAAAGATAACTGGACAGTTTATTTATTGCTGAGGTTTATTTGATTTCTTGTTAACCCGAAGGTTGTAAACAACGTAGAGTCGACAGCTAACGCCTTTTGAGTTTGACTCTTGGCTAAACTTTTGTATGGCCGTACCATGTGGTATCTCTCTGTAGTAGTTCAGAGACTTTAAGTTAGCAAAATCTTATGTTCGTTTTTGGGCTGTAGCAATGTGCTCCATGCTGAGAAAAGCAATACAAAAGTAACTTTAGAAGCTGGATAATGGCTGACTTCAAGACTACTGCCTATATTGTGATCCGCCTACATCATGTAGCTGCATCCTATAGGTGGGGAGTTAGAATACAACACTTAAGGGGTAGGGCAATACGGGTCATTAGCAACGGCCGTGAGCCTAGTATCATAATGGCTTCGCCTATTAACAGAACTAAATACACTAAAACTGCAAACTTTATTAATTTATTATAGCGAAGCGAATTACTTTGTTTAATTTTTTCTTCACTGTCGTATCTAGAATTTTATGCAGATTTAGAAACTGTCATCAAAATACTAGGGTGCCATTTAAAAATTAAAAGCTGATATCAATTGCGCGGAACTGGATAATTGAATTAATTTTTTTCTTGTCGGAATGTAGATAAGATAGTCTAATATACCCCCCAAGGGTTATTATTCCCCAAATTCTATCGGTATTGCTACAATAAGACTGTTTCCAGACTTTTGGCTAACCCTGTATAACAACAATTTTATTCTTGTTCAATTCAACAACATAGTTTGATATTCATAATATCGTATAAGCTAGCAAAATACAATGCAATATAATAAATAGACAAACAGAAACTATCAACAAACTAAACACTGAATACTTCAGTGCAATTTAATCCAAATGATTTAAATATTAGGAAAACCTTTTTTAGTACTATTGACAAAGAAGGTAGCTGCATTGGAATGTGCCTCGGCACAGACAGTAGAAGAGTTATGGTAAAAAACAGACGACACTTACGACAGATCGAAGAAATGATAAAAGAGATGCAGATAAGTATGAAGTACATTTAAAAAAAACTAGACAAGCAGTACTGACGATAATTAATCTAAAATAACGTAGTATAGGACACATACCTCCCAATTTTATAACTCAAGATGCTTACCAAACAATGCAAGTAAGTAAATGACTTGGTAGCTAACAGAGCTGCCTTTTGTATTTTCTAACTTTATTCAGTAACTTGGTAATTATAAAACGGATAAAAAAGTCGCCATCGTGCTATTCTTCTAGAAATTAATCATCAATAGAAACTTCATTAACGTAATCATCCACAGTTTTGAAATTTCCAAGTCGAATTCTTACCAATGCACGAAAACGATTTACTCTTTTGTAAAGTCCATTGCCTCTGCAAGCTTTTTAATGATTCGATTCTGTTTCTAAATCTGTAGTCACTGATATGGATGGCCACATGAGGAAGTTTTTGTGCAAAAGCCTGGTCCCATTTTTTAAAACCTTAATATTTTAAAAGATCGTCTTCTGAATATTTGGGCATGCACTACCACAGATTTTCCTGCATCAGAGCATATCTAACTTTTAATCAATTTCTCAAAATCACAATGTTAGATTTGCTCAGGTTATACTTAAGTTATCCTAACTGGATGAAATTTGTTACAACTTCATACAAAGAGAACCACGTGTGAAATCTAACATTTCAGAGGTTTCGATGACTTCGTGCACAAAACCTCCTAAACCCATGATCCGATATCTTTTTGTAAATTACCCAGTGGATGGATGAAACTGAATTATTTTATTTGCAATTATACATTTTGAAAGAAAATAACTTAAGAAACTATTGCCCAATATAGCCTACCTGCTTCATGGAAAGTTATGAAAAAAAAGGCATACGAATAAGACAGAACGATTGACCAAGAGGAGAAAGCATTACAAAATCTGACTAAGTTTTATTTTTGATGTTCATATCTTAAAAGGTATTTGAGTTTCTTTGACTGAATTACACTTTCGACGTTCGGCGCTACAAGATTAGTGAGAAGAACGTTTTTAGCTGGCATAGATTAGTTAAGTGAAACTAAACTAAGACCTTCTGGATAAAAATGTCCGACAAGATGTTTTAATGACACAGAGATCTCTGCGTTCCTTCAACATTGTGTGTTAAGAACGACTATGCTTTTGTTCAACGTACACATCATTCATTTACTATCTTGCTCGGGAACATAGAAAGTTGTAAAATAAACTAATCTTCAGATCCTCCAGAAATGGATTGCCAGTTTTGTACATTAATGAATTGTATTAGATTTGTTTTCTAAAATTTCCTAAAGACAGGGTGGTTTGCTATTTAAAATAAAAAAGTTAATGGTGCACGGATATACGTTGCATTATGCCAAAAAGAAAATAAAATTAGTTGATACGGTATATCTAACACCAAAAGCAACCGTATAAAAAATTTAAACGTGCAAGAATTTGGCTTAAATGAAACCTTCTTGTAAACTACATAAACTAGATTTAACCAAAAACAATAAACACTATTACCAAGTTGACAATTTACCGTTTCTACTATATTTGACTTTTTCTCTATTTGGAGGCTGACATCCCCATTTGAAGCTTGAAACGCCGGATTCACCTAAAAATACAACATAAGTACATATCACACACACCGAAATTTAATTTAAATATCTTTTCTTACATTCATATTTGTTAAAGTCAAATTGCTCGTTAATCACATAGTCCTGAAGAAATGCGGAGTAAAACTAAATTAGTCCGAGAAAAAATCGTTTTATAGGCATTATTAAAAGCATAAAGATAATAATGTTTTAGTAAAACTTAATCCGTTTAGTTTCACAATT
>VTPC01000020.1:12314-123311 GCA_011009095.1 Ignelater luminosus
TGCGCGTCTCTGACACGAAGAAATTACGATTTCTCCAGTCCGATCTCTTTTTTTTACTAAGAGGATCGCTTCACTTAATTTGGTTTGGATCCAATTGGGGGATGTAGAGGTAAACGTCGAAAATTACCACACGTTGGTTTAAGTCAACAGCTATCCACGTAATGCCTCACCTCTGCGTTTTTTTGTTACGCAGTTCGTACTTACGGAAGTGGGGTTAAAAAGTCGGATATACATCCTAACAGATTAAGACATTAATACTCTTTATGCGACAGTGGAAAATTTTACTTGTAGATATACCAGCTTAAACCTGGCTCAATCGAGACGGTGTGACTTTAATTTTTGCGACTAAGATTCCAGGAATTCGATATTGGAAAATAGCAAAAGGCACGTATACTGGAGCCCAGAAGTCTAAACCACAAAGTTATCAATTCTTTAAAATAACATTATAACAAACATTTGTTTGATGAAACAATTTAAATATTGCGCGTCAAGAAAACAAATATCCGAACGAAATTGAAAAACAGAGGCGGATTTGGTGGGAATTTTAAAATAACATTACAGTACTTCATTTTCCTTAATTTCGGAAAATCAAAGAAAACTTTTTAGCTTTCTTGTCTTTGAAGATGGTAGAAATTTGTTCTGGCTATGGTGTGAGCTGAAGTATTTGGAAGTTATTTATTAACAATTATGCAAAAGAAATATGCGCATTGGTGTGCAATTAACTATTAATTATTGAATTTTGTAGGACATTGGTTGCTTTTGTATAAAAATTGCCACCGATCGGTACGTTAAAAGAGCAGTAAACTAAAAAATAACTTTACTATTCACAATAAACAAATTTTACTTTAGATATTTATACAACCTAAGCCAATGTGATTACAGTGAATGAATCTGCTACAGATCTTCAGCATCCCTGCTATTATCTCCATCGTCTGTCTCTGCATATTCCTGTCCTGGACCGTTTTCTGCTTGCAGATTCAAATAATATTGTTAATTTGCTGGTGTTGGAACCAAATTTGCCTTTTTTTTAAAAAAAAGCTAATTTCTTGGTTTTATTGCTAGTTCTTGTTTATAAAGTGGTTGCAAGATTAACTGCAATGGTAATTTTTTCTTACTGCGAACGTAGATGGTCTTCCACAAACCAGAATAGTTACGTTTAACTCTAACATATTTACAATCGAAATAAATGTGGAGGCAGAGGATTGCCTTTATTTTTATTGGTGGTTTAGTATTAATAATGAAAAATGGTTTTAAAAAAGTGTCTGATTGTACTTCAGCATTGTTCTTTCTCTTTTTCGATTAGGTTAAACTGAAATCTTGATCATTGGAAGACGAGAATGACCTCCATGTAAAAAGTAATAAAAAATCTCTTAAAACGACTTCCAACCATAAACAAGAAAGTAGAGAACTCCGACCATGACATAATTCTTGTTTTGCCCAGGGCAACCATCACTGAATAAAACTAAATTTTTTTTTGTACTCCTTGAATGTTAAAATAGTTGAGCAGTAATGATGTGATGTCATTCTGACCTGTTATGCTAGTTGTTTCGTCATATGCAAACATAGTGGCCTTATCTGTACCTAACTCGTGTACCCCGAAGACGTAATACCACAACTGACTAGCCAAAAGATGACGTAAAGCCAGGTACTCCATATAGTCAAATGAGAAACAACTTAACTCCCTTTACTTTGCACGTAATTTGTACATTTGTTTAAGTTCGTAAAACTTATCCGTTCTACCTAAGTAAAGATCTTTCGTAGCAATAAGTTTTTGTTTAGTTTCTGCATCTTCGGCAGCATTAATTTGTAGTGTTAAGCGGTCACAAACTGAACAAGTATCACTTCTTGGCAAACCGAGTGCTATGTTAAATTTATTGGTAAAGCTTGACCAATATGCTTTGTAAGTAAGTTTAATTTGGTACTTCTTCCGAAACATCCGATACATACTTTTTATGGAAAAGGTTTCGGACAGGTATAATCGATCCGAATTTTTGTGCCTAGACTTTGTCGAGCTTTAAATGACTGAATATGTTGTATGATAAGGTTTACAATTTTTCGGGCAACTTTTTGGGTCTGTTTTGATGTGTACCACGACCATGCTCTAAAAGAAAGCCTTGGTTTCTTCTCAATCTTGCCCTAGTAATTCCAAAAATAGCCACAAATGCTTTAAAACATACAGGAACTTCTAAATTAGAAGTAGGTGAACACTGCATTATTAACAAACGAATTTGCTATTAAATTGTCATTAGAGCTTTCACCTTCACTTTTTCCTTGTTCATTACGTCTTCTTGAACAACGTCTTGTTGAAGCATGGAAGCTTATAAGGCCGCTTAGGAAGCCGTCTTGCTCTTTGTTGTTAAAGAGTTGAACATGTAAAGAAGATTCTTTCTCAAATCTTCGGAAACACTTTCGAAACATCTGAGTCATGTATACCTAGAATGAAGAATTTTAATGTAAAGCATGTGGAACATAACTATTATCAACGTAAAACGTACCTGCAGTCTGGTCCTGTAACTCTAGCAGGTATTTCTTTCCTAAAGTGGTTAACATGAGCTTCTCCACGTACTTTCTAAACTTTTATAAGATGCTTCCTTTTACCTTCTTTTTCTTTTTGCGTGTCCACTTTGTAGAGCTATTTTCATCTGTATATTTCTCGGCATTGCTCATATTTAAAGTATTACACCACAATGTTTTATAGCACAATAATAATATTGAACTACCATGTAACTACAAACAGCAAGCAACTAAGGTTACGTCTGTAAAAAGTCAAAACACGAGCAGGCATATTTCTAGCAGAAACGACCATTGTCCGGGACTAAGGCTCTTTTTGCTGAATTGCAGTGGTGGGATTATAATTGTTTTTGTAGAAACGCGGAAAGTATAAGGTACTATAACTTGTGACATGGGCACTTTTTGCCAAAAACGACATTACCAAACGATTTAGGGACCTTGAAAATAGGTGTCGCCATATCCAGCTCATATTTGCAATGTGTGGACTATGGTTGTTTTTGCTATATTATCTACTATTTATCATTTAGCTTTCTTATATTATTTATCTAAAATATGGTGCCGTCAACATCGGGTTTGACAGGTGAGATTATAACAACTTCTCCTTTCTCAAAGGCATAAAAAATCTGTTGTGCTCAAGCAGCTGCTAGTCGGTTGCCTTTAGATACAGGTAGGGGGTGTGAAAAATTTTGTGCTAAATAATAAATTTCAATAGGTGAACTACTATACACAGAACTTTTGTTTTGATGAGAGTAAATTGTGTACAAATGGGACTGAAATTCTGAACATAAACAATAAACAAAAAAGCAGATTGTCCACAAAACAACCTTGATATAATTTAAATACTGTCAATATATTACAAACACATTACAGTCAAAAGATTCCTTGGAGAACGTGCAGAACGTTCCAAACTTAATTCGTTTGCCAAATTTTTTAAAACAAATTAAATCAGAACTAATTACAAGGTAGAAAGGAAGTCTCACCTGCTAACCAATTGAAACACAAAAGAGAGACAACGTAACTGCGCTTCGACTACCTACAATAGGTGTTATAAAAATTTGTCTTCTTTAAGGCGGTACAGGACACGAAATGGGCGTGCATGGCGGACAGAAAAGCAAGTTATCAGTATTGTTTAGTTAGTTTTTTTAGACAGTTCTAAGTTGATATAGTTAGTTAAAAGACACGGAACTAGCGAGTCCACTCACTGTAATCTTTTTTGTAATTGTGTAAATAAATGTAAATATTTAAAAAAAAAGAAACTTTTTATTTATCAGAAAAAATACTGAACAAAAGCTAAGAAATTCAACAATAGTCTTGAATAGAACCCTACAAACCGGAGGAATGATTACGACGATGCCTTCCACACAGCATCTGGTAAAGTTCCAGTATCCACCACAAAGTACCGGCAATACACAGTACCCAGGAATTGATGCGACTGTCCCTGTAAAAGAGATTTCACCAGATGACCAAGATCCACTGAAGCCATAATTGTTTTACGTTGTTTGTTAGTTTTTCTTTCCTAAATCTTGATTTTCCAGTTATTAGTTTTCTAATACTAGTGATGCCAATCAGAATAGTAGTATGAGAGTTCTAATTTTATATATAAAATCGAGGGGAATACAACTACCTTCCACCCATGCTATCATGCAGGAAGGGCATAGCTCCTACGCCATTCCTCATAGTATTGTGCCCTTCTCTTTATAACTGCATATCTCTTGACGTTCTTCAGATTGTCAAATATCTTCACCCTTCTCCTTCCTCTTCTTGCTGTTCCATTTACCTACCCTTCCAAAACATCCTTCAGAAAATTATCATTTCCAAGTAGATGCCTAATCTAACTCTTTTTCCTTTCCTGGATGATAGATAATAGCCTTCTCTCTTCGCCAATCCTTCTTAATACATCTTCATTTCTTACATTGTCCATCCGCTTAAATCTTAAGCAATCTGCTCCAAATTCACATTTCACAAGCTTATATTCTTTCCTATCTTTCTTTAACAATGTCTATGTTTCACAGTAATACAAAACACTTTCAGACAAAGCTAATAGCCATCTTTTTTCAAACCTGAACATCCAGCTTGCACATAACACTCTCTTCTAGTTTCTAAACGCTACCTTGGCCATACCAATCCTAATCATTACCTCTGTTTCACTTTTTCAATCCTCAGTTAACTCGATTCTTAAATATCTGCACCTGTGTACCTGCTCCATCTGTTCTTCTCCTACATACACGTCCATCACCTCTACTTCACCCACCCTCACAACCTTCGTTTCTTTGTGTTTATTTTTAAACCATACTTTTCTTTCAAGTTTTTTCTAGATCGGTCAGCAGTCTTTTCAGTTGCTTTGTGTTTTCCGCACAGACTAACATGTCGTCCGCAAATCTGACGCACACAATTTTACTGCCTCCAATATTTACTCCGCCGTTTTCATTCCAGCATTATCTCACCATTTCTTCCATGTCGATATTAAACAATGTAGGATGTATATAGCAACCTTGTCTTGGTCATCGTCCAATCTCAAACCATCCTGTTCTACTGTCTCCAATTCTCATAGCTAATTCTTGTTTCATATAAAGGTTTGCGGTTAGCCTTCTCTCCCTTCAATCTACACCCCTATCATTCAAAATATCCATCAATTTGTCCCACTACACATAATCAAAGGTTTATAATGCTTCAACTCCTTTTTTTTCTAAGTATTTTTCCCCTATACATCTGACCACTGCAATCGCGTCTCTTGTGCCAACACCTTTCCGGAACCCAAGCAGCTCATCCACCACATTCTCCTCCGTTACCCTTCTCAGCCTCCTTTTCATAATTCGCAGTAAGATCCTAGCTGCATGTACTATTAAGGCAATCGTCTTGTGCTTTCAACATTTCCTTGTACCTTTTTATTTGATAGCGGGATCATTTCAGTCTTTAGAAAGTCTGTCGGCCATTCTCCACTGTTATTAATTTCGCTACACAATGATACTATTTTCTTCTATCCATTTTTCTACAAGCACTTCTGTAGTTTTACTGAATATTAGTACCATTGTTTATAATATTACGTAAAAGTATAAAATAATTAACATTATTTATTAACACTTTATAAACAGATTAACAAGTTGTTACAACTGTTGTGAAACTGTAAAGAACTGATCGACTAATGTAACAGTAAGAGAGTTTGTAAAATGTTGACAAGCTTTTTATATTAGCTGTACCTGTGCATAATGAAAGAGTGAGATTTGCAATTCCCAGGCGTTTTCCATGGAAGTAGATAGCTTAAAAGGAATTAGACAAAAACAAAGTTCTTTACCTTCTACGAAAATTTACAATGTGTAAACGTTTAAAATATTTCTAAAGAAATATTAAAGTACATTTGAAAGGGATTAACTGACAAATGGCAAAACTCTCTTCCTCGAAGATCTAGGGCGTGACGTCACATTCCTAAAAGTTAATGTTCTTAAAACTTCTGGTTTTTAAAAGTGTTGAAAGACGTGGGACACTACAATGGAATTAAAACAGAAGACGCATCAAATAAACAAAACCACTTCTCCATGTGAGAATGAATGTATAATGACAATCAGAAAATCACAACAAACATGAACCAGAAGTTTAAATAGTTAAACGACCAAATTATGTAACGAATTACAACTTCTACTTTTTAAAAGAAATTCGTTACAAAACCTGAAGTTTCTCACAAGGAAGAATTTGCTCGATTGTACGAATCAAGATTGTTCCCAGTGGTTACAAAATTAGAGTAATTTTTGAACCTACCTTGACAATTCTGTCACTCATTACCAGTAATAATGCAACCTAAATATCAAGCAATAGTAAGTAAGAATGCAAACAAAACAATCATATTAACGAGATAAAAGTACAAAATACATAAAATTGTTCACGAGTAATTAAAAAAACTTTTTAAATCTTAGGCTGTAATGAACTAAGATACAAGAATGTAATTTTAATTGTTTCCGTGTTTGTTACTCTGAATATTAAATATATCAAGAGCATGATAGAAAGTACCATCTAACGTAATAATGCATATACAAATATCGGCTTTTGCTTGAGGAAGAATCCGCTAGCTTAATTGGAGAAGCGATAATCTGGTGAACTAAGTATGTGGGTTCCATCCTGCGAATTCTTATTTAAAAATAGTTGCCCAACTTATATTCAAAATTCAAAAACATGTATTCAAAGATTTCTTCAACTAAAAGGAAATTTTCCGCTCTACGTTTATCGTCTTCAGTACAGCATGTTCTATCGAGATGGAATTTTAATATTGAACCTATAACCAAAGTTGGTGGTGGTGGAGAATGGCTTTCAAATCATCTGGACGCTATCACTAATTTTTTTCTGTCTTTTATCTATATTCTAAAATTGGATAGCAGTACTCTTGGTAGTGGAAGGTAAGTGGCCTTAAAACGCTTTTGGACCACCGATGAAAAAAGACAAAGCAAAGCCCGACCGGTGTTTAAGTACAGCTGATTTAAAAAGGTTAACAGACGGTATAGCTTGGTTTTCTGCCACAGCAGTGGCTTGATCGAGAGCTGTAAAAGGGGTCTGTTGTTGAATGAAACCCGACTGTTTACACCACTGTTGGTGGCTCAATGAAGAGTTGTAAGCTGTTCAAGCAGGTTTGTTTGAGTGTTAGTATAGTATAGCTGACTGAAGAAGGCTAATAAAAAGCGAAACTCAACTTCTTTAAAAACTATAAGATAGTTAACACCGTTTTTAGTTTTCTACAAAATCTATTTTAAATTTATTCGTTTATTTTGTGAAAGTTATTTATACATCACGAAGTATCAAATTTCATACAAACGGAAAGGATGATCTAGCAAAACTAAATACGTTTCTTAGTGAGTTTTGTTTGCTATTTTTTCTACGATTGCAAAGGCAGCAGTTTTTATAGTTTACATTTTCGTACCGCTCACAAGAAGTTTTATACAAATTGAAGTCACGAAGTGCAAAATATAACTAACGTAACTAACAAATAGCAAACATTTGCCATCATCTATCAACTCAAGTTAACTCAACTTAATACACAACAACAAGAACAAGCGGTCACTGAGATATATGTATGAAAGTGTCAGGTTTCTCGCTTACTTAATTGTGTGATTCTTACGTGATCGTAGGAAAATCCTATTCCATGTTTGTTTCGCTACCCTGTTCAAATAACAGTGTTTTTAGAGCCCCTACAATTCTTTAAATAGATTTGTCAGATTGTTTTTTGAACTTCAAAAACACTTCAACAACGAACTTTGAAGTACGTACTATAACAAAAATTAAATTTCGTAGTGCACACGTGTTTTCGTGGGAGGTGGTAGCTTTATTACTACTCTTGTAGACTAGCTATAAAAGTCTTGATATTTAGAAAAGGCCAAATGAACACATTTATTTTGTGAATTCGTTTTCATTCGTCTTAAGAGATTTTTTTATATCAAAGCACGCAAATCAAATACTAACAGCATTTCTTTCCACCTAAATAGGTAAAATCCACTGTAATTTACACTGAAATTGACATCCACGATATAGAAAAGTTTTTTTCAGTAAATTGATTTCTAACTTATTTCCCATAATGCTTGAGTAAACAATATAGCCATCTTACCCAGGCTGAGTTGCAGAATTCGTAATAAAATTATTTTAGGTTGTGTGAATTCGCTGAACAGCGCGACACCATCGAGATCATATTTCTTTTGACAAGAAAAAGTTTCCCTTTTTTGCTGAAAGTTTGCGATTCTGAATTTTCAGATGAGAAAGTATTGATAAAAGTTTATGTTTCCGTTAAGATTAAAAACATTTTTTTGAATAGGTCTACCTGTAAGGTTTATTCAAATAATTGATTGTTGAAAACAAAATTGTAGGCTTTCAGTAAAACGAATAGTATGAGAAATTACGTTTTTATTCTTAGTTTTTTTCTGTGATTGATTTTCGTTTGTTCATATTGCCTTTAGCACAGGGGGGCTGCAAATTGTTTTGCTGCGTAGTATACTTTCTCATTTGCGATTCACATAGAAGTTTGAAAATTTTAAATATGAGTATATGTAACCTGAACAGAATGTTGTATAACAGGGAAAAAACTTTTCTATGTGTATTTTACAAAATCTGTTGCTTTATGGAAAAAACATGAACTTTAAATTTTTTTTTATACTAACGAATAGCGAAAAAATTTGCTTTTTAAGTACTTTTTGTTGCAAGGCATAAAAAATATTAATTTAAATTGTAGGGTTGCAGAAATTGTTGTACAAAAATTAGTAATGCACAAACACAGTAGTAATATTTATTAAATGGTAGTTTCTTCATGCTCTAAGTTATCAGGCGAGCATTTCATTTGTAATTCCAACTCACTTTTTTTAATCGACAGACAGTAACGGAATTTAGTTCTTGGTTTTTGGTTCTTATTGACTTATTGACTTGAACTTTTCGATTCTCTGTCTTAACAAATTAATAGAGTGTTAGTTAATTAGATTGTTTGCTCTGATACTGAAAACTAGATCTGTCTAGCTGATTACTCCAAAATCACTTGAATTTTTATTTTAGATATTTCTTTTTGGTTTAATCTCAAAAGGGTTAAATGCGAGATAGGTATGTAAATGTCATGATGTTCTTACAAGGTATCGCTAAATAATAGCTTTCAGGTTACAAGTTTAATGTAATCTACAGCAGCAATTATCTGAACAGACTGATTGCAATGTCAAGTAGAAAAAAAGATAGGATTCACTGACGATCTCAGAAAAGTAAAAGAAACATAGAAACTCCAGACAAGAACATAAGTTTTTGCTTCCTCTTTTATATTTCTAGGATATAACACCATTAGTTTTGCAGAGACCTCTACAAAAGGTATCGTATTCAAGATCAAGAATTGTCTTTAGCTGTGACTGGAACTTCACAATTGGTTTTCGAAAATCCTTACAGCAATTGACACATTACCGCCACATCGTCACATTTTTCTAATATTCAAGCAGTAGTGATCGTTAAGGCTGCTTTACAGTTGGACATATTTCTTGTCAGAAATCAAAACTGTAGCAATTTCCATTGCGCGCATGCACGGACTGGAGGTTTTTGCAATTTGCAACAATTTTTATTGCCATTAAAGATTATAGTATTCGTTTGACATCCAAGCAGTAAACACGTGCTAGAGTGTACTCTTGTATTATTATAAACAGAAAACGTTATCATCAGTCGGGAGTGATAACAACGTCCTTGTTGGTCGTTTAGCTATCGCGACGAAATAAATATGAGCATTAAATCCTAATAAATGGATTTCTACAATCACACACATACACAGGCTACGCCAAATGAAGTAGCATTAATGCAAAGAAACAACGAATTGTTTCAAGAAAATTATGCAAGATCGCAAAATGAACAGGCATTGTACAACGAATGGAAAAAAGTTGAACAAGAAAAAATTACTATCTACAACAAATTTAAACTGTTAGAGAGTGATTTAATAAATTTGCAAAGAAAATATTCGCAATTAGACGAGGAAGAGCTAGCGAGAGAGACAGAGTGGATTAGAGTGAAAGGAAAGGGAACTAAGAAAAGAAGAATGGATACTTCATTAACCCCACCTACAAAAAAAGCCACTAAAACTACACAAATTAAAGCTAAGAAAACTCAACAACCTCCGCCAGTAATAATAGATAGTGTTAAAAACTTTGAAAAACTACATGAAGAAGTGAGCGAAATTATGATAGGAAAAAATTTAACATCCTGTATTTTGAAAACTAAGCATTTTAGGACATACATTTATCTGAACTTTTCGACTTAAAATTGGCCCAAGAAACACCCATTAAAATAAGTACATAATATTAAGTAACACCCTGTATACCTACTGTTATGATATGGAGAGCTCTTTTTCTCAGGGTCCTTATTTTTCTTCGTTTGGTTCTTAATTTTTTTATTAAAACGCTATTTTTCTTGACAATATTAATTTACTTATTTTTACTGCCATTACATTTTTCAAAACAAAAAAAACCAAATTTTTTTTTATTTTATACTCTCTTTTTTAATCATTTTCAAATATCACTACATTTTTAATATCATCACATCTCCCCTCCATATTAATATAAATTTTAAGCGTTTTATACTATAGCTTAAACTTTGATTAATATTAACTAAAATATACTCAATTGTGAATTCCATTACAATTTGATCTTTGTTTCTTTTATTTGTCTTATGTAATATAATAGATATTGTTTTGTTTCATGATATACATAATCATTTTTTTAATGGTGTTTTATTTTATGTTTTTATTCTAACCTTAATTATTTGAATTGACGGTCTTGCACTTTGACATTTGTCGAACGTCATTTTGACATTAGGCAACTGTCATTCATTCATTTTTATTTTGACATTAGTTAATTGTCATTTTTGACATTTGCTAATTGTCACTTTGACATTACATTATTTCAACAGAATAACAATTTAAAATTTTATAAGTTTAGTTAGCATTATTAACATTTTATACAGGATTTTTTTTATTGTTTTTTTTAACTCAATATTCGATATTTTCATTTTATTTCACATTTCCTTCCTATTTCTCCCTTATTTTCCTCTATTTTCCAACTAGCTTTCATTCATGCTGCATTCATACAAATCATTTTCTACAACTTCTTAAGAAATTGCAAAAATTATTTTCTCTAGTAGTAACGTTTTCTTCATATAACTTAACTCCCTGCCTCATTTATCTACTTCAATATCATATTTTATCTTTACTTATTCTTATTAAGGATCATATTTTGACCTTTTCTTTTAACATTATCAATCATATCATTAATTATTTATTATTATTATCATTATTATTATTTTACCAACTTCATATTCAAATCTTCATAATTATCATCATTTTAATAATACTTCATTAATAATTATTTAACTCATTATGATTATCTTTAACACATTCATTCAAGCATCAGTCATACCTTCTTGTCAAACCTAATACGAAATGTTCCCTATTCTTCTTTGGTTATTTTTGTCAACATTGGCTTGTAATTTTTACTTTAACATTCTCTTGTAGCATTTATTGTAGTTCTTTGATTTTCTTTCTTTTTCTGTATTTGTAATTTCTTTGTTCCTCTCTGACCCCTGATAGTAAATTCTTTAAATGTTCTTTCATTATCATTTTATATTTTTCAATCCTTATTTTGTATTTACTATCTTTCCTAAATATTTTATACCTCGATTCCTTATTTTTCTTTCTAGTCTTATTTTTAGATTTTCTTTTGACTTTGATCCCCTCCAACCTCTTATTTTCTATTGTTATCTTCATTTTGTTTCTTCTTTCCGTTTTTCTTGCTTTTCTTAGTTTATTCTGCCACTTAATAGTACATTTCAATTTTCCTTCATTATTATTATTATTTTGATAAAATTGTTCTTTTTGGTAATTAATCTTTATCTTATTTTTCAGATTTCCATCTCTGATTGGTGAACTGTTAATTCTTTCTTTTGGATTTATTCGTTTGCGGTTTACTGCTGTTGATTTCTCTTCAACATTTTTGTTTATTTTTTCTAATTCTATTTTCACATTCTGCTGGTAGTTTTCTTGTTCCTTTTTCTTGCTCCTTAATTTTCTCATTTATATCTGCATCCCTTATTTGTAACATGTTGATAATTTCTTCTTGGTGTCTTTCTATTTTCCTACGCATTTCATTCTGACATTCATCTATCTTATTATTCACCTCTTCTTGTATTTCACCTCTCATGATTTTAACAATATTATCCCATCTATTCTCATGATCTTCAAATTTTCTTTTAATTTCTTTAAATCTTTTCTTTTGATTATGATTGATTTCTTCAAATCTATTAGTATTATCTTGTTTAATCTCTTCTAACCTTTTAGTTTGGTCTTCTATTCTTTTAGTTTGGTCTTCAAATCTTTTATCTTGGTCTTGTTTTATTTCTATTAATATTTTAAGTAAATCTGGTTGTTGTTGTCTTATTTCTTTTTGCTCTTTATCTCCCTATTCAACATCTCACATGGTCTCCTCCATACTTGTACTTTCTTCTTCCATCTGTTGAATTTCAATATTTTCTTCCTCTCTTTTGTCCCTTTTTCTACTATCTACCGATTTACCTCGCTTTGACATTTTTCCACTACCAACAGACAACTAACAAAATGATAATTATGTCTTTTATTTAACTTGCCCTACTACGTTGGGACGCCAAATGTTTTATGTTATGATATGGAGAGCTCTTTTTTTTCAGGGTCCTTATTTTTCTTCGTTTGGTTCTTAATTTTTTTATTAAAACGCTATTTTTTTGACAATATTAATTTATTTATTTTTACTGTCATTACATTTTTCAAAACAACAAAAAACCAAAATTTTTTTTTATTTTATACTCTCTTTTTTTATCATTTTCAAATATCACTACATTTTTAATATCATCACATTTACATTTTTAATATCATTACACTACGTAATTTTAAGAATTGAGGATGGGTTCATATAGATTTATTTTTCAATCAATCATCATAACCATTCTGCTTCCCTAAATGGGAATGATGACTCTAGTAGATTCTTGTCTTTTCAACTGTGGAATAGAAAAGATTCTTCGTTTGTAATTTACATAATTATCCTGTAGATAATATTAAAATGAAACCGTAGCAATATAAAAAAATCATAATAATGTAACGAAAGTTTAGTAAAAGATATCTATGTCCATTCATGTAAACATTAATTAACAATTATTAATATATGCTAATGTGTGGTTTACGATAACAATAATGTAAAATCGATTACTTTGGCTATAAAAATCAATTTTTATACTCAAATAATAACTAATTATTATTTTGTATAGACTGACCTAGCTTTTTCTCATCGAATTAGCTTTTTCTAATCAAGCCTTTCTTTTAAAATTAAATACTTATATCCACTAACTCATTGTTAGTAATTGTAAGTATTACAAGTATTACCTATTATTATGAGAAAAGAAAAAACTTTTAAATTCCTATCTAAAAACAGTACAAAGTTAATTATTTGCAAATAACAGTTATTTATAATCAAATACGCCTCAATAGTCTTTTTATTATAGCTACACATAAACATCCGTTATTTTTATAGCGTGTGATTTAAAAGTTTACCGAAAAAGAACCAAAATATTAAATTTATATTAAAATTGTACAGTGAATGCGTGTGCGTAATTCAATAAAATCTTGATATTCCTAAATCGGGTTTGACGTGGTAATTAGCAATTACTTTGTAGTTACCTGTTTGCTTTTATTGGTTTCACAAAATTAACACCCTGTTATGAATGGGCAATTTAAATCAAATTCTCACGTGGTCCTAACAGTCGATTTCTTAATTACCGAAAACAAATTTAGTTTGTGCTCGACGCAATAACATAAAATTCACGAGCTTTGAGCCTTTTGCAATAGCGTTATTTTACCAGGCACCTGTACAACAAGAATATTAATTAATTTCATCAATAAACTCTACAGCAAGCATGAAAAACAATGAGGAGCAAATGAAATGTTAGGTGATTTTAATTAAAATCAAAATATAAACTTTCAGTCGACATCTAGTATATTCATTATCGTTAAATTCTCTCATCGTATTAATAAGAAATTAGTTTATAACTTTAATTTCAGAGCAAACGATAATATTTGTATCACATCATTTAGAGTAAAACTGAATTTCAAATGTATAGGTAAATTTAAATTGCTAATATTAATAGAAGCTCACTAGCGCGGCATTCCTTCCAATTAATTAAGTTAGCTGAGTTAATAATTGTCTTGAACGAATAAATCCACAGTATCAATTAATAGTGGAATGTGTTAAACTTGAATTAGAAATTAATTCCATTAAATGAAATCAGCAAATGCAGGTTAATTCACAAATGTTTCTAAAGAAATACTAGTTTTGACCTTAAATTACTCTCAATAATTTTCATGTTGGTTTTATTTCCGAGGAAGTTTTTTTGCAGGAAATTAGTTAAATATTTTCATCAAATTGCGACGAACAACGAATTTATTCAGAACTTTATAGATAGTAAAATAAAAACATCGTTAAATATTTGTCAGAAAGTTTTCGAGTTACTCCATAATTAATATTATAAAACCGCATGGGCTTAGTTAATAAGTTTTAAGCTGAGGTGCATAACGCAAATTTTAGTCATAAAAGTTTTCCTTACAACTTTATTTGAATAATTCAGATCAGAAGTTCTTTTTATAACCTAACCAACAGTAAGAAGGTAAATTATTTATGTATGAACCACATTCAAATAAATTCTTACAGAAAATAACATTGACACATACAATGGTACTCATTATTTCAAGTATTACCTTGTGTTTGTTAAAATCTGAAAATCAGTTCTAATCCTTGCCTTAAAAAATTGTATAAACCCACGCATGCCGGAAATTGCGTTTTCTTGCTTTAAGGAAAGCATATTTTTGTTTACGTTATGGAAAATTACAACTCGTTATAATGATGAGTATTCTTTGTTTTGTTTATTCGCCTGTCACAATGATTAACATCCAGGTTCTAGCTTTTTTATGCTAATACATACAACAGCTGGTGTTTAGATGAAATGGTCTGCAAGTACAATAGTCATAACATAGTCCACGTGTAGAGTGTTATTTAGGTCAATAACACAGGTCTGCAAAAAAAATTTTTCCAGCTGCATGGTATATTTTTGCTGAATTATATGTTTTCAAGTTCGTAGATTCTAAAAATGACTTCCGTCCCATCCTATCACGTATAGGTTTTTTGCAAATTAAAAACAAATTTTTGATAAAAACACTTATTGATTAGAATGAACTAAATATATTATATTTTCTTACAATTAATCAAAAAATTGTTTCTGATATTTATACACAATTTTAAATCTACTCTTTTTGCTTATGAAACCTTTCCTTTTTCTCTTTGATGCTTCTCCGAACTCGTTTGAGATTTCCTTCTCTAGTTTCTCGACTGAGCATCCAACAGTAGTCAGCTAACATATTGACATCCCACTTTTCTTGGTAACGTCTCTCGATATCACGGACATTCTGCTGAAATCTTTGCCCCAGTTCTTCACTGTAGGCTCCCACGTTTTCGGGAAAACAGTCAATATAACACATGGGCTGAAACGTCCCAGGCCTAACAAAGAAAACACGTTTTTTTTGTTCAAAATTAGCTTTATTCATCAACGTAATTTCCATCAAGAACAACGCAATCATTCCAGCGCCGCTCTAACATTTCAATACCACTTTTGTAGAACGATTTATCTTTTGCCTCAAAATAGGACTCAGTTTCAGCGATAACCTCTTCATTCGAGCGAAATTTCTTACCGGCAAGCATTTTTTTTTTAGGTCTGCGGACAGCCAGTAGTCGCTGGGAGCCAAATCTGGCGAATACGGTGGATGTGGGAGCAATTCCAAGTTCAATTCATGTAGTTTTGCCATTGTTTTGATTGACTTGTGACACGGTGCGTTGTCTTGATGAAACAAAATTTTTTTCTTTGCCATATGCGGTCGTTTCTTTGCAATTTCGGCTTTCAAACGCTCCAATAACGCTATATAATATTCACTGTTGATGGTATTTCCCTTCTCAAGATAGTCGATGAATATTACACCACGCACATCCCAAAATACCGAGGCCATAACCTTTCCAGCCGATTGTTGTGCTTTCGGTCGCTTTGGACGAGGTTCACCAGTTGCTGTCCACTCAGATGACGATCGTTTTGATTCCGGAGTGAAGTGATCGATCCATGTTTCATCCATTGTCACACATCGACGCAAAAATTCCGGTTTGTTACGTTTAAACATGGCCAAACACTGCTCAGAAACATCAACACGTGCTTGTTTTTGGTGAACAGTGAGCAAACGCGGCACCCACTTTGAGCAGAGCTTTCTTATAGTCAAATGCTCATGCAATATAAAGCCAACACGTTCTTTTGATATCTTTACAATGTCATCTAACTCACGCAACTTCACTTTTCGATCATTCAAAACGATTTTGTGGATTTGTCTGATGTTTTCTGGTGTTACCGCCTCATTTGGACGTCCACTGCGTTCTGCATCATCGGTGTCTCTACGACCACGTTTGAAGTCAGCAAACCAACGTTTTATTGTTGTTTCTGATGGAGCGGAGTCCCCATAACACTTTTCAAGCCATTGCTTCGCTTGAACGGTATTTTTTCCCATCAAGAAGCAGTGTAAAATTAAAACACGAAATTGTTTTTGATCCATTGTTTTGAAAATAACAAAAGTAGCGTCACTCTTAGCACAATAACTCACAAAATAATGAATAGAATATCATGAAATTTTAACAGCTGTCTTTTGAAGGTTAGTACTAACTGCAAAAGCGGTGAATGCAATAGAACTAGCGCCATCTATTTGTTAGGGCTGGGACTTTTCAGCCATGTGTTAGGTGTGTAAGAAATGAACTTTTGAGCTCAGCTTGCATCCTTGGTTTTCTAGTTAGGGTTCTTAGTATTCCCCAAAAACTTATGCACTACATCCCTGAAAGTCTCATGCTTCTTTTTCCTTTTCTCCCATTGTTTCCAAAAGAGGGGACCAGATAAAAGTTTCCTTATGTCGGGACCAGTGAAAACTCCCTATTTTAACTTGGCTTCAGACAGTTTTGGGAGCTTGGAACACAGATATCTGAAACAATTCCCATTTGACAAACTGTTTTATGATCCCAATTTAATATGAAGAGGTGGTAACAACACTTTCTCTGGAGGAACCAAGGTCGTATCGACGACGTTTTTCTCGCCGGGGGGTTAAACTGTCTCGTGGTGGCCAGTCAGTTCTTGTCCAGTGCAGCTGTCTCGCTCTACTATCCCATACACAAAGGAAGCAAGAATATTTTGTATAACCTCCCTGCTGACCCAACAACATGGTTAGTATTTTGAAATCACCACAAACTATCCACTGGTGCTCTTGATATTTGATTTTCTCAAGAATCGTAGCCAAGTCATTATAGTTTTCTCCCATATGTAGCGAGTGTCCCATAGGAAGAGATGCAAATACACTTTCATTGTGCAGCAAGACTACTTTGAGGCTAGTTTTAGACGAATCAATGAATATGCGCCATTCTGATAAATCATATTCTATCTCAAAGCACTTCATGAGTCCATGAACATCATTACAATAAACCAGATCTCCCTCTTTGGAGAGAATCTGAGTAAATTCTCTCTCTCGATGCCTGTACCACGAAAATGAGGTCCCAGATGACAGCAGGTTTTTTAGCCTTGATCCTAGCAATTCGGCTGCATCTTTTGAAAGACCTAGTTCTCCTACTAGGTCGTTGAGCTCACTCTGAGAAAAAAGTTGAGGTCCCTTGTCAACAGACAAATCTGAGGTAGATTCGTCCTGGGAATCTAAAGTGTCTGAGTCCTCTGACTCACTCAGGATGTCATTTAAATTAGAAGGTGGCCGTGGAACTGGTATTTCTGAACCAGACGAATGAAGGTTAGGGTAAAATATTTTTTTTTAATTTTTTGTATTAAATCCTTTAACATCTATCGAACAGAAGTAGCAGACGGTTGTGTGATTTTTCTCTTCACGCCATATCATAGGAATGCCAAAACGAAATGAGTTTTTCTTACCCTTAAACCACAAACAAAGATCTTGTTAGCATCTTCTGCACACCTTATGCAGAGCCTATGCTTTGTCTTGATCTCCAAATTTCAATTTGAAATACGCAAAATAAACTTTCTTCACAAACTCACTTATGTTTCTTTGTTGACTTTTCACTGTTTTCACCACAAACATAACAGAAGCTGTCGGGAGAAATTACACAACCTCTGCGAGCCATATTCCAGAAATAAAAATACAAGCACAGTAGCGTTCCAATGCTGGATATAAATTGAGTGTGGCATTAGATGGTCAGCGAGATACTGAACTTATTTAGCTTGTTGAAACATGATCTAATCCAACAGCAGGTTGTTTCTATTTATTCCTAGTATCCCAGATAACATGTCGAAACATGCTCAACCTCACCAATAATATTACTCACTATCAACTTTTAACCTGTTTCTACACAATCATGCGACCTTCCTCCTAACGCTAAAACAACTTTACTCACCTCCCCCTATCACTCTATTCTCTTCAACCATTAACATTTTTTTTTATTTATTGCGAAGTCCAGCTATAATTGATAGAATTAATGTGAGAAGTCTTCGTTTTAAGGCCATTTTTTAAATAAAAAAAAGAATACTAAATTTTAAATTAACTACAAACAAATACGTCAGTATAACAAAAAAAATTGACGAGATAGAATTTTTTGGTGTTTTTTTCGTTTTTTGAAATCTATAAGAAAATGTATAAAAATCCTATGCAGTTTCTTACTTACAGATTTGTGTAACATATTCGAATTGTTATATTTCAATGTTTCATGAGGATGCAGAAAAAAACACTTTTAACATTAAATTGCCAAAAACCAAGAAATCAACTGCAAACAAAACAAATGATCCTGCAACAGTTACCGTCAATAAATTACATAGCTGTTATATTTTTTCCTCTATTAAGAAGTAGACCTTTAGCAAGAAGTAGATAATGACAAGCCTTGGATGTGCTGATAAATCTCATGACATTGACCTTTTTGATGTGCTTACAAATTTAAAGTTTTCTAGCAAGAGAAATACCTTTTTTTTTTGCTTTCAACAACATTTCAAATTTAATCTTCTTTTCTTTGGCTTTTTCATTGTAAAACCTATTTACACTCAGATCTGATTAGAATATCTTTACTTATGGGTATGACACTTTAATGTCAAAAATTTAGAATACCTAAAAGAATAATTACCGTCGCTAGAAAGTCATCAGGAGTATTTGGTGATTGTCTCACATAAATTTGCATTTGCAGTTTCGAAATCATAAAGGGCTACGGAAGTTGTTACTTAAAGCTTTACAATCATTCAAGGAACATCCTTTATTAACGGGATATTTTGCATCTTCCTTGAAATTTCTGATTAAAATTAAAAATTCAGTTTTTTAATTGCACTATAGCCATATTATTCAGCAGCAAGTAGCAGTAGTGTTGAACAACGCGGTCCTGGAGACACTACGGGTCAATTGTATAGAATGCTGTTAGTTGCCATCAATCAATCAATTAAATCAAAATTATTTTTTGGAACCAAAAATGGTAGAGGCTGTTTAAAAATCTTGTTCTCTTTAGCCACTCGAATGAAATTTGTGCTGGAGCAAAGAAGCACAAGTTCACGCACACTGACCCAACTCTTGCTGAATACAGACAAGGATAGAGAAGCTCGCGCCTTGAGACTTCCGACCCGGTATTACCAGCTAGCTTGGGGTTGGAGCGGTTGGTGGTGGTTGTTGGTGGCAAAATCCAGGTGGACGATGGACGGCTAGTCGAAGGCTTCAGTCGTAGTGTTAGGCTGCTCCGATAAGAGCACGACCCTTATAGCGTGAGATGTCATGCTTAGCGATGTGTGTTTTAAGTAAATAAAGCACAAAGGGTTTATGTACAAGATCTGGGCCGAGGCATGGCTGCAGTGAAAACCGGAGCAATATTGGAGCGTTGAAGTCTTGTCGTCTCAAAGGTTGGAAGGCAAGAAGAAATGTTGTCCCCTCGGAAGTTGGAATACAAGACAGAGTTTTCCACTCCTCTTGTTGTATTTAAGTGAGGGTCTTGTCCTTGTGCTTTGGTAACAGCGGAGCAGCGTCAGGAGCGGCGATAGAAAATCAATTTAGGATACATCGATGTCGTCCTTAAGTTATGTGAAATGTAAAATTCGCTCGACACGCAAAAATGTTGTTATGGAAACCTGAATAATGTTGCGTGGCCTGGACCGTGTTGTTAAAAAAGGGTCGTTTTTTTCAGAATGGAACGTAAAACGCCGCTGTGGCAGTAATTTCACAAGTTGGAAATAGTACTGGTTTTACTCTGTCGACGAGGATGTTGGCTGGCTCCGGTAACTATAGATACCTTCTAGCCAGAGCATTGTTCTCCTTCTAGGTTGCTGTAATGTATTTCAAACAATCTTGGGATTCCATACCCAAGATGGGCATCCGGAAGATACCCTAGTAACTCTAGTCCGGTGACTGTAAAACCTTCCACCCAGAGCACTGTCCTCTCTTCTAGGTTGCTGTGGTGTTTTCCAAACAATCTCGGAATTCCATACCTAAGATGGGCATGCGAAAGATCCCACAGTAGCTTTAGTCAGGATGGTATACTGAATTAAGGTGAAGCGGCAGTCAACATCTTCATCCGTCTGTATAATACATCATTTTGATTTTATGTAGTTGCCAATGTAAGAAGCATCGAAAGTGATAATTTCCGTATTCAAGCTGAATTTGATAGATGGAAGATTTTCTATAATGCGAAAATTCGAAGGGGTTGGATTAACTTATAAAGTATTGAGTTAACAAGGCTTTGTACAACCAGTGCTAAAAGTCTATTTGACATCACGTAGTTGGGATATTACTGGAAGTATGATATTCTGTGTCAAGTTGATGTGATTAGATACGAATCGATAGTCTTGATGACGTTATCTGCAAGCTACAAATACAAATTATTGTAATAACCACTCGTATAAAGGGTTTAGTAACTATTACAATTTGGACTCTTTATTTACTTCACCCAACATGGAACTAGACGATATTGCAATTCCTTCATTATTTCCAAAACACACAACTTCGCATAGGCCTCGTCCAAGAAGAATCTTCAAAGTAAGTTCATCAAGCTTTTGCTGGACATTTATAATCTTTTAGACACTGAAGATAAAACTCATTTTCACGTTCCGACTAGAGAACTTAGTTTCGTCAACCTGGCCTTTTGTTTGGCTTCACTTGCTACATCATTTGAGTACAATGAAGTCTGGTTAATTGGAAGCCGCCAATTGAAGGTCGTTGACTGAGCGCAAAACAATTATTATTCAAAGTCCTTTTATAAGTTTTGAAATATGTGAATGATCTGTCGGCTTGAGCTGTTGGTACGATGCTGATTTGCAAGAGTTCTTTTGTACATTAATGGTTTCCCGTATTTTCCGTCGCAATTTAATTGATCTACGAGTATGTAGGTATCTTAGGCTAGACTAAATTAATCATTTGAGTAAAATGAAGTTTGGTTTATTGGACGCAGTTGATTGGGCGCAAAACAATTATCACTCAAAGTTTTTTAAAGGTTTCTAAATACTTGAATGATCTGTTGGCTTCGGCTGTTGGTACGATACTGATTCGTAAGAGTTCTTTTGTGTATTGATGGTTTCCCGTATTACAATTTGTATGTAAGTATCTTAGGCTAGACTAAATTAGGTAAGGTTAAGTTAGATTAGATAACATTAAATTGGGTTAGGATAGGTTCAGAGCAAACCTAAGAAATGTCGTAGCCAAAATAGAAGGAGCAATTGAAAAGAATAAACTACAGCTAGCAACAAAGAAAACCAAAGTCAGTAGTAATACAATAAGAAAGGCAAAAAAGGATGAAAGATCTTACAGTTACTAGAAGTAATCAAAAAAAGAAAAACTGAGAAGGTATTACGGCCCTGTATTCGTTTTATTAAACTGGCCACTAATTACGTTTTTGTTACTTTTCAATTCAAAAATGTCTTTGAGAACAAAAAAAATACTAAAACCAGCAATAATTGCACAATCTGACAAGGGAAATGGTGGATGTTTGCTTTTGCCGCCGGTCAAGAACCAAGATTGTACTGACTGTACCAATTCACCTTCAAAGATTGACAAGGAAGATGTCATTGTTGATGATATTATTTCTACAGCAGACACGTTCATGATTGATGAAAATGGCATCTTAATTCAAATATTTCCTGAATCTGAAGCTCAAAATCAAACAGCTGATGTAAATGACTTAAATAATTTAATAATATTGGAGACTGAAAATATTAACAAAAATGTTAATAACACACAATTAGTGGAGGAAAAGGAAGAAGCTGGAAATTTTGATATAAGTCAAGATATAAGTTTTGGAAGTCTCCCTATAAACTTAAACTTTTCAGATACTGAAGCACTTAGTGCTGTTAAAGAATTACATTATGATTGTAGCATACTGACCCATACAGACCTTGATTATAGTTTAATAAGTGAAAGTTTTACTGTCAAGCAGAAAAATCTAATGAGTTTATCTCAGAACCATGTGACAAGGGAACAAAGGATGCAACGGAGTTAAGTCAAGAGGTAAACAGTAGACAAGAAATAATTGTGGTAGCTAAAGTTTACAATGAGAAAAATCAGTTACCAGAACCTAGAGTTCTGTGGGATAATAAAATGGCAGAACCCAATCATCAAATCAGTACGACTATTGACGTAGAAACTGCTGATATAAATGACTTGAATATAATTACAATATAAACAGAAGCAAATAACAGTGTTAATAACACAGAACCAGTTGGGGCAATTAAAGAAGCTGAAAATCTTGATAAAAATATAAGTCAAGATATTCTGAAACCCAGAAGAAGAAAACGATATCAAGTAACAGAAGATGAGTGGGAAGTTAAAAAAGCAAAGATCTTACGTGAACAAGGTAAAGAATACAAAGGGAGAAAGGTTATAGATGGAAAAGTCACGGGATTTGTTAGTGGGCCTAAGAGAACGATGAAAGAAGTTACTTGCAAATGTAAAGGTAAAACCTTTCATTGCAAGACATTGACAGAAGCAGAAAGACAAAAGATGTTCAATGATTTTTAGAAGTTAAGCTGGAAGAAAAGAAAGATTTTCATAAAAACTATGACAGATGTAAATTTTACCCAAAGATCTCGGTATAGGAAAATTGAAAACACTTCACGCCGAAAATTTTCTTTTAAATTCTATTTATATGTAGATAATTCAGCAAAGGTCAGAGTATGCAAAAAGACATTACTGGCAATTTTAGGGATAGGAGAATCGATGGTCAACAAGTGGTTAGAAGACGAAGGAGAAGATCATGTAGAGTTGGAAGAAAAAGACGAAACCGACGAGAGAACTGAAAATAAAAGACAATCAAAGAAGATTACTAGACAACGGAATTTAAATGAAAGATTAAATTTATTAAAAGAGTTTTTATTGGCATTGCCAAATGTAGAATCACATTATTGTCGGGCATCTTCTCAAAAACTCTATTTGGACCCTTGTTGGACGTCAAAGTCTCAGTTGTTCAAGGTTTATACTGACAATTGGTGCAAGGAAAAAAATGCAAGCCACTGTCTTCCTGTACATTCCACAAAACGTTTGAAGATCTGAATTTGTCTTTATACAGACCGAAGAAAGATCAATCTGATATATGTAGAGCATACAAGCTAAAACACATTACTAGTGAAGAATACAAGGATCATTCAAAGAAGAAAACCGCTGCTAGGCAAGAAAAAGACAACGATAAAAGAAATGAAGAGCATGTTTACACGGTGGATCTTCAGAGCCTGTTATTGTGTCCTAAATCAAATGCTTCAGGCATATATTACAGGAGGAAACTTTTGGTCCACAACCTTTGTATGTATGATCTAAAGACAAAAGATGGATTTTGCTGCCTGTGGAATGAAACAAAAGGCGAATCCACTGCAAATGAGTTTGCAAGCATTGTAAGTCATTTCATTCAATCCCAGTTACCGCTTCGCAACAATGCAAAGAAAATAATAATTGTCAGTGACGGCTGTAGCTATCAAAACAGAAGTTCTGTTTTGAGCAATGCCCTGTTACATTTAGCTGTTAAGTACAAGATCTGTATCGAAAGCAAATATCTGAAAAAAGGTCACACTCAAATGGAGTGTGACTCTATGCACTCCACCATAGAGCGGTATCTAAAACAGAGAGAAGTTCATGTGCCAGCTGATTATGTAGAGATATGCAAAAATGTTAGAAATCATACTACACCTTATAAGGTTACTTATTGAGAACATTCATTCTTCAAAAACTATGCAAACCCCACAATGTACAAGTCGATCCGTCCTGGATTGAAGAAAGGTGACGCCAAAGTTACTGACATCCGCTGTTTGAAGTATTCTGACGACGGAAAAATTTATTACAAACTAAATTTTGAAGATGAGTTCAAACTATTACTTGCTTGCGAGGATAACGCAAAACAATCGGAAGAAGCTTCAAGAAAATCCAGACGAAAAAGACAGGATCCAAAACCATTATTAAGCCATCCTATAGACAAAATGCAAGCATTTCGTGAAGCAAATTTTCCAAATTTGTACGACAGTAGGTTAAAGATAACGGAAGCAAAGTACAACCATCTGCAAGAATTGAAAAGTACAATACTAAGAGACTACCACCCTTTTTATGACAAGTTGCCATTTTAACAGACTGCTTCAATCCATGAAAAGGTCAAAATTACCATCGTTACATGTATTTTTACTAACATTTTGTTTTATTTGACATTTTTATATGTTTCCAAATATAATATGCCGTAATTATCTCATTATTCCAATTTCTAGTATTTTATTTAAAACCTTATACTCATTGTCAGACCACTTAACTCCAAATTTAAATTTTTCAAACCACGTATCTTTTATACACATACCGTGTAACTCCTTAACGTAGCTATTTCTAACCTGGTAACTCCATTGAAATTATAAATATGTTTAATTATATAACAATATGGCCTATATACATCTCAGAATACTTTAAACTATATTGTTAGGAATCAACAATAACAATTTATCTATTCACTGTCGAATAAATTAGTTTTTTGTTCTTCCTGTAAAAAGTGGGAAATGTGAGTTACGTGGTTTGTTAATTAGGCCAGCGATATGTTAACTCAACATTGGATAACTTAATTATTTTCAGTGACTATACGTATCAAATGCCGACGATCAACAACCACGCTTCTCAGGAGAATCTACTTTACCCCCCATATCTTCTTCTACTTTGCTCAAGCGTGAAAAGAAGTTTGTTAGTAAGTACCTATCAGACTACTTTTCCTATTTTATTGTGTCATTGCAATGAAATAAATCAAATAATACTGTACGGTGGAGAAGTAGTCACATATTTAATGGCAAGTCATTTTCCACACTTTTTACGATAACTACGCATTGAATGAATTTTTAAATTGTAAAGGTACATGTAGATATTTAAAATAGTGTCGACCAAATTGAGATTTTACAATACTTCACAGATCTTTCAAGATATCGTCCCGATTCTTTAAAGATGCTGAAAATTCGACTATGTAAACTTCCAGAATACAATAACTTTTGAAAGAATTCCAATTTGGATTCCGCAAAAACCATTCTGCTGAGGATGCTTTAGTTTTCCTTGACAATGCCACACAAAAAAGCCTTGTGATAGCAGGTTTCGTAAATATTACTTATTAAGAGCGCGTTTGATTCAGCTCAATGCACAAAATTCTTTCAACAGTTGCACAATAGGGACTTACAAGACTTACATTCTAAAAGAAGAATATTGGAAAACAATAAGTCATCTGCCCTAAGTAGTCTAGCTTTTGAAAACTGAAGGAAAAAGCTTTTAGTTGTTTTAAATAAAGATGAATTGCAAGTAGTTTTGTCGACAACGCAGTATACGTCAACAAATTCATTTCTCAAGTTGAACTTTTACAACATTTACAAAAACGTTTGCGATAAACCACTATGATTTATGTCACTTTCATCATCAAACTGGTAAATAGTACGTGTACATATATAGAGAGATAAAACTCCCTATTTTACAACATCCCATGGATTTTAGTACTTCCGGAAAATAACTTTGGGTTGCAAAAACTTCATAATATTGAAAGACGCATTTGAGTAACCCTCGGGGTCTCTTATTACATATTGGTTGTTATCTAATACGCGCTTAACCACGTATGGGTCGCTAAATGCCGGAGATAGCTACACATATTATTTATGTAAACCCCGGGTCAAGTCCATTTTCCTGATCACGACCTAATTATTGGCGTTGTGCTTTACGGATAATTTACTACAAATGCCCTATACATTTTACAGTTCGTTAACTAATGATGATAGTTTTTAAATTATGGTTAACATTGTTAGACAGTATTATGTATATTTACTCTCGCCGACAAAGTTTTAAAAACGTTTTAATACCTTTTTTCTATTATTCCTGTCTATTTACTCTTATCAATCCTGCGAAGCTTATCGTTTTCTCTCTCTCTGTTGTTTTCTTTGAAACAGTAAGAGATTTCAAACCGTCATAATATACTAAGAAATTCCTGCTTAAGGTCCGGAAACCATCGAGTCCGCTTCAAATACTCGATAGTATCGTCACATCCTTGATATTCTATTGCTTCGTGACTTTCTCTAATTACAGTATCTTCTATACTCCGAATGTTATGGTAGCTTTATGTTTGCTATAAACTAAAACGTTACGCTCTTTGTTCAGAATTAATTGGTGTTTTGAAAAGGTCTTTGTAAACTTCTGAAAAATAGTTTACACTCTAAACCGTTTTTATAGGTAACTGAAACATTGTTTATTCGGCTATAATGAATGCGCTTGATCCTTCAATCACCTAAAGGATGCCCCTGTGTACAATTATAGGCACGTAAAATTAACTACCATCTAGTAATTAACAGATTTAGCATGTCCTTCTTTTGCAATGTGAGTTTAAGGGCCGGAAGGCCTTAAAGGGAAAAGAGAAATAGCAAAATTTAAAAGAAAAGTTGAAAAATAAATTTGAAAAGCTCTTAGGGTAACGTTTTATGCGATAGCAATTAAAATTTGCTTCACTCTCCTCCTACTAATCGTCATCTCTTCAACATAAAATATGATAACTAAAGAGCGGATTTCTAAGCAAGTGCCTAATTTTAGATATTTTAAGAAAGCAAAGGAAAATTCGTTTTAGGATACTCTACGCACTTTTTGCAGGAATTATTTATTAAAACTTTTTTCCATCATTAGGAAACACCCTGTATAATATGTCCTTATAATGTAGTACTTCTAATAATAAAATGTATTTTGTAACGTAAAAAGCTTGCGTTGCCATATTAACCTGAATGAAAACTAGGAACGCTTGGTCCTAGGTCAGCTGAACTCAAGTGAGTAGCTTATAAGACTTAACAAAAGAAAAACCCAGAAGTATATTTTCTATACTAACATGAAACGATTAATCAACAGGTAAATTAAAATTTCTAATAATAAAAAAATAAAAGGACAAAGTTATTAAGCTTTAACTAATAAACAAAGAAATTTATTAACAACGTCTAATAACAGAACTTTAAACTCAAAGTGCAAATAGTTAAATTAATCTTAATTCATGACGTTAATCAAATTTCGAACTTTTAACTACGAAAAGGTTAAGTTGAATTCAAAATTAAAAATTTATTGCAAAAAATAATTGAATATTGCCACAGAATAAATCCAAGCTTAAGCTATAAAAATTCAAGCAATTGCTATCTTAAGGTACACTCGGTTGTTAATCTAAATCCGTTTAAATATTTTTTATTTATTTATTTATTAAAAGGTTCAGGAAAAAATGAAAGAAAAATGTAAAGATTTATAGAAATTTCTGAAAACTTTACTAATTTAAAATTAAAAACTTTTGAAAAACACAGATTTATAATTAATCCGAGTGTAAATTAAATTAAGTTAAACAAATTGAAAACAAAATTATGTAATATCAAATGATAATCAATGCGAGTTTCGGATAATCATTGAGGTTGGAAAAACAGGTCTCACCATACATCTTGAAAGCGGATTCCGATCGGAAGCTGCAAACTGTCAATATAATTCTAAGTAATAAAGATTAAAGGTAACCTTTAAGTAAATTCCGAAAATTTAAATATTCAAAAAAATTTAACTTTGACAAAATCTTGGGATAGCATTACATTAGAGCGAGGTTAGGTCAAATCGAGATAAAACATGATAATTGGTTGTAATAATTACTAGAGGAATGGATCATAACAAAAAGTTAATCATTTGCAAAATGAACTTTGAAAAATTAAATAAAAAAGTTTACTTTATTTAATTGATCGAATGATAGTAAAATAAGTGAACGTTTGGGTTACTGAATTACACCAAAAATTTCTTAAAAGTTCGGGGCCGAAAAAAATCATTTTAATTTTTTGTTACTATGGAATAGGAGTACAGAATCTTCTAGATTTGGTGCCCCCTGGGCTCAACCTCTTCTGGTCCAGCAATAAGACGTGGAAACGAATTCAATTCCATCAATCACTGATGCTACGACAGTATGGACCCTCCGGTTACCAACAGGGCTTCGTGAAACTGCCGTAAAAAATTTTTGTAAAATAATTATTTCCAAAATTAAATTTTCCGGAATCTAACCAAAAAACTGGAGACGAGAAACAAAAATTAGAATTGCGGACACAGGGGATGCAAGAAATGAAAATAACTTACACCTTTATAAAAGGTTTTCTTTTCATTCACAAGAATCGGAGTCACCTCAGCGGGTGGAAAGATCTGCGAGAAGACCGTGTACTGGTCGCGTCTCGATTCGTTTTGCCACGCCAGGCTCTCCGCGTTCTTCCAGAATTTTGAAATTGTTAACCGGTCCGTAAATTATCACACACAGCGAAAGAAAAAATTAAGTAATTTTATGCAAAAGATTACAAGTTGGGGTTTAAATACAAAACAAGGAACAGAACCCTAGTAGCACAATAAGGTAGGAACTGTATAGGTTGCCGAGTCCTACTAGGGAATAAAACGCTAATTCTGGGTCTAAACTGTGTAGCCATCGTGGTCAGATCTGGTGTAGGAACCGTTTAGTATCTGTATGGCATAGCATAGCATAGCACATACAGTTTCTGTGCCGTACAACCGCATCAATCCGAGTCAGCTACAGCGCCATCGTTTGGAGACATAAGAAATCAAAAGTTAAGCTTGTCAACAGATGGCGCTGTTGCAAGTTCGGATTTACATTGGCATTCCTATATAGGAACTGTATGGCTAAGCGGAATCGATTTAATGCAGTTAAATAACTTTAGTATTGCAATAATTAGTGAGTTAATTGACAGATTTAATTAATATTTTGTTCTATAAACACACCTATATCTTATTAAGCTTTTATTTTTGGTTTGATTACTTACAAATAAAGTTTTATTTCTATTAAATCTATAATTTACATCTAGTAGAAAAGATAAATTAAGACAACATAAATTAAATATTTTATTATAGAATATACATAACACATGTACAACATAAAATATTTAAAAATTAACAAACCATACTACTTACTAATAATTAAGCTTCAGGTATTTACTCTTATGTACGCACATATGTACCTAAATGTAAGTTTATGCAGTTTTAAAACGCAGGTTGAGTTGGGTTTTTCAAGATAGATTATAATACTGATTTACAAAAAATCCGAACACTCAAACATTTATAATTTTTTATTTGTTAAATTTCTATCGTTAGAAACCTATTTAATTATTAAGATTTCGTTGTTAAATTTTTCCTACGAACTATTTGTTTCGCTTTTGTACCTAAATTTGATATGAATTATACATTACATATCTCCAAGTTCCATTGCAAATTACTAACATTTCCGAGGTGTTCGGATTTTTTCAACGCAGTATAGATTGTGTCCTTTTTTGTTTAAATACAACACGCACCAGATTTTAAACTTGAAACTCAAACGATTTGTCAGATACCAATATCACCCCACTCACCACTGGTTTAAGCATCTCTCGGTCTGTGGTCACCTTAAATAAATTTCCCATAAACCATATCTGAAATAAAATTATTAAAAGCTTTTAAAAACTTAGTGATGAGTACTGTTACTAATATACAATATTTGCAATGTTAAATGAACAATTACAAAGCAACTGCTACGTATTTTTATGAATTTAAGCATTAAAAATAAAAATAATATTCATAATATTCCAAAAGACAGCTTACCTGTATGAAGGCTTAAATCTGTCTGAAAACATTTTACCCCTCATAGTGTCATTATGCAAGGTCGCTCATTTACCTGTTTCTAACGGTTTTTCTCCAGCATAAAATCAATAGAAGTTTTTTTAAATTACGAAAATGAACAACAAAAACCCGCATATAACAGGCGCATAGCTAAAGGGGTCTAAATGTGACACATCACTGTGTTTTTGCTCCCTCAGACGATAATAATAATTATTCGGATTTAAATTCATACTGAAATCATTAACTGATCATTTTAAAAGTTATAGAAAAACGTAATTGACTAGATTTTTATTGCTTTATTGCTTTCTCTTCTACTTATGTCCCATTTAAATTGCAATATTAGTCCTACTGTCAAATGGCAACACATTTTTCCCTTTTTTTATTAGACGAGATAGATTATATCACTCATTTTAAATTTTTTAAAGTTTGATCAGCTTCAAATATTATAGAATTCTCGGTAGTGTACAAAACTTCACAATTTTTTGAATGTTTGCAGCAATTTGCCGTAGGTCAGTAAGTTTTATGACAGGAAAGAAGGTTAAAAAGCACCGAATGACGATAACTACCTGCTTAAAAATGCAAAAGAATTTGCAGAACATAATCACATTTGCCTTTATTTAAAAAGATACATCGTGTTGCCGTCAGTAACCTGTAATTAATAATTTGCTATTACCATTTATACTTAAAAATCACAATAATTTAGTACAATAATGGAATTACGTTAAAAATTGATGTATTTCTTATTTGTCATTTATCCGATAAATAGTCCAGGTAGAGTGTATTCTTTCAATTATTTATAATTCTGGGTACAAGCTCTTAGATAAAATAAATACCTAGCGTAAAAAATTAGAAATTTATGAAAAATACATAAATTCTTTTAGAGATTTAAAACTGGTTCTGGTATAATTAATAAAATCGATATTTAGATTCAAATGAACTAGTTTTATCTGCATCTCTCTTACCACTATGAGCTTCGAATGGTAGTAATACATTGTTTAATTAGTTTTTGTATAAAAAAATCAGTCGAGGCTTTAAATGAAAAATGCGATAACTTTTTTATCGAATAAAGTAAGGCAAGAACTTTTGTTTCTTGGGAAATTAGATTTATAATAATAACAGGGATTAAATTGATATGAATTGATATTTCATTTTACTTTGTTTAATAACTTACGTAACTATGAATAAAAATGCTTCAATCTTTATTGGTGTTTTGATTTAGATTAATAAATATTTTTTAGGAACTTTTTTGAAAGTCCTCCTTCGTTAGTAATTTGCTTTTGATAAGCTTTAAATTTTTGAGTTGGTGTCTTTTTTGCGCATTGTATTTAAGTATTATAATACTTAGTTATTATTGCAACTTCAAATGTGTTAATTGTTTCGTAAAACAGAAACAGTATTAAGAGCTCAACAAACAAAGCATCTTAAGATTAGTTTTCATATTGACAAGCTATATAGTTCCTAAATCGTCAAGTTAATATGCATACTAATGTTGCTTTAAGAGTTATTAACTGTACGGTAATGCTACAGTCATCCTAACATTAGGTTCTGTATTGGAAATCGACGCATTTCCTATACGGCCAAGACAGCGCTAATATTGAGTTGTTTTGAGAATTAGTAACGATACCGTATATGCGTTGGTCTCGACCGAACAGTTACCGCGTAGAACCTGGGCAGATTTCTCTGTAAGGTTCCTGGACGGTTCCGACTTTTGTGCTACTAGAGAAGGGTCCATGAGGACAAAAAACAAGCATCTGCTTGAATAAGCGTGGAATAATTGTAAATTAGTAAACGAATTGCTAATTCAAGGTCCTGGAGCTTAACCCCCTTTTTAAGAAACAACGCAATAAATCTGAATAAAATTTCCATAACAGGAAGAAAATAGGCTATTAAAGTAAATTTTATATAAACACGGTGTTTCACAAATGAGGGGTGGTGAAATACCGCGAGGATTGTCATGTAACGGGAGGGTGACTACAAAAAACCGTTACAATTTCTAATATTGTAATTTGTTTTAAGGTGTATTATTTAACATATTTTAAGTTTTTTATCGATTTTCCATTTTATCATATCGATATTACCTTACATAGGTGTAATTCTTAGAATATTTAGTTGTTCAACAAAATAATTATTAAATACTCAATTTTAGTTCACAAAAATTAATTTTAAAAACATATAAAGGTCAAGCAATAAAGCTTGAAATTTTGAATGGATTTTCTCAAGCATTATTAAATCGCTTAAAATTATTATTTGGTCAGCTAAAGTGTTGATTTAACCGCCTAAATTGCCTATAATGATGCCTACTTTAAAAGTTTTTAGTGCCTATTTGCCTGCCTAGTTTGATGATTTTTAGCGTCTAAAAATCCGGTCTCTAGTGATAACTTATTTCAAAGGGTTTTTTCTCCAAACAACCGTATAAAATATCTTAATATCCGCTATTCCATTAAGAAAAGTCACTTTTTAAATTTTAATCGCCATATTAATATTCCCTTTAAGTACGAATATTGTTGGCTTATGATAAATTGTAATTTTGTATGATACACCTACAATTAAAATACGAGGTTGTTTTTCATTATTTGCATGAACTCGGAACTAATTTTTGTTGTTTCGTTAGTTTTAAGTTAAAAGGTTCCGCGTAGTCAGTGATGCCACATGAGAACAAAATTCCCATAAGGAAAAGACTTTTAATTTAATAACCGCTGAAAAGGATACAAACATTGTAAATTAAGGGTAAAGTGGGAATATCTGAAATGTAAAAATTTTACAGTAAAAATATTATCATTTTCTTGTTAGTTTAACAGATGCTCGTCCTATAAGATTCCATAATTTCTAACAGCAAAGTTGGTTTTTATTTTACCACAAAATTAGAATTAACGTTATGAAATAGAATAAATGTGCGGTGTATTATACAGAAAACCATTATACTGGTAAGAGGTCTCTGTAAAATGAGTATTGTTTGGGTTTTAACGTACATTAAACACTCTTTGTGTTTGATAATATTTATGTAATTAACATTAACATTGGTATTAAATGTTCCTTAAGCATAGCTCGAATGTGGGCAGTGCTATATTGTAATATGTATATTTAAGTTTATAGAGTTACATACACCGCCATTTTATCTAACAATAAACAGTAGCATATACTTGTCCATGTCCATATTCTACAAACTGGAACTTCACTTTGTTCCTCTGCCAGCTGATGGTGGCTTGACAATCTTTTCTACCTTAATAACGACATCGGTCTAGCGAAATCTAGAAATCGTGTATACACTGAGGAGCGAAGAAAAGAAACTTCTGATGATTTGAATGTAAAGTTCAAAGACGTTGTCATTGATAAAAGTAACTTTGTTGTGCTGGACTCAGTATGCGTTTTATTTCAAACTTATTGTCCTATTCTTTATACAGAGTGTTTTGAATATTGATGTCAATATAGTAGACATCATGCGGTTAGTTTTTGAAATACATATGTACTAAAAGTCTGATTTTCCTTAAAACGGTGTTTACCATACAGTATGCATTCCTCTAAATGGAAGGAACTCAATAAGATTGTCGAAGATTTTCTTCAGAAAAGTATGCTATTAGAGATTCATTATCCCAAATGTTTTGCATAGTGCCAAATTATCTATTGAAGGTGATTCATTCTCCAGCCTTTCCAAAATTCAAATATATAATCATAGATAATTTATTCCTGAGGTTAATAGTTTTGTAACGCTGAGATCAGATCTTTCTGAAAATAGTAAATAGTAGCATTGTATTCATGTTTCCATACCTTGCCCAAAAAACTTTAACGTCGCGACTGAAATTATTGCTGTTCTCCTGCATTAAAACGACTCTTGGCTTTATTTTTCCACATCTGTTAGCGAATCTACCAAAAGAAAGTCTTCTTGGCGGTTTTTCTAATGTACAAGAAGATACTGTTCGTGTATTAATTTTCATGAGTCAGACATTATACAAGATGGTTGCCTAAATTGCTCCAAGCTTGCTTTAATAGTCCAGAAAAATGACACCTTAAATTATCTATATATTTATATTACTATTGTTTAATTACTTCTATAATCCATCAGGTTTAATGCAATTGTATGGTAGCCAAACGGTTCAAAAAACAGATTGATTGTGAATTACTTATAACAAAATAAACTTCCATTGGTGGAACTAAGACAATGAGTACTACTTCTGCTTTTGTGGAAAACATAATTAATACAAATATTCCACCAATATATAAATCAATCCGTCACTTCTGTTTCCCCAAATAGCGTTAGAAGAGCGAATTACCTGGAGATCAAAAAAGCGAAAATCGAAAGCAATCGACTAGTCTCTCTCTAAACATAGATGAAAGAGGAATTCTAGTCAGGGCCTGCGCATCTCTACAGACAGGCTTTCCGTTCTGATAGGCTATGAGAAATCGGTCGGGTTTGGCAACTGTTTCGATATGTACTCCTTATAGTCTAGTCGACATGCTTTGAAAAAGGGGGGTTTCTTGCAAAAGTATGTACCCAAACTCTAGTTAAAAATTTACGTGTTTGACCTCCCAGACCCTGTGCTAAATGTGTAGGTTCGAAAAACCGCTAAGTCTTCTGATTTTGTTTCAGTTTTCGCCCTATAACCTGTTGATTCTGGGTCTTACGAAAACACATATTCTACCCTTTTCTGTAAAGCTTTACATTTGCTACAATTTGTGCAAAAAAAGTTTTTTTCCTAAACTTCATACTTTCCGAAATACACAGCTTCAAAAAACCGGTAAATTTTCCAAAAACTGCAAAGCAACACAGGTCATTGCTCAATAATTTTTATTTCCTTTCGTCCTACAAACGAAATTGTTAGCACTGTTTTTATAGAGCATTGAATTTTTACATAAGGTTGTGTGGAGGAAACCTGAAAATGCCAATTTTGAGTCAGTGTGTAAAGCTTATGTAGACTACGTGCGAATACACTTTAGGTTCGACGTTACAGTATTTTTTGATGGGTATCCTACCGAAGCCACTCAAAAAAACACCAAAGCAACAAAATGGTTTCATCGGGCCTCACTGTACTCTTCGACCAAGTTTGCCTTTTCCAAAACAACACCAGTAACAATGCCACAAAACAAGTTTTTATTTAACGACAATAACAAGAGTAATCTCATTTTAATGTTAATGATTGGAATGGCTGCAAATGGTATTAAGGTAAAGTAGGCAGTAGAAGACGCCGATGTGATAATAGGAAGCACTGCAATATCAAAGACTGCAGACTTTGATAGCGTTATCATTACTAGTAAAAAATAGATCTGCTGGTACTGCTGACAGCACTAGGAAGTGTGTGAAAGGCAATGCGCTCAGTGTTTCTTATTCGTCAACGTCTTTTAAACGTAACCCACAACATATCCTTTTTTCTTCATGCTGTAAATGGGTACGACACTACATCTACCCCGTTTGGGCAAGGGAAGAAAAAAAACTGCACTCTTTACGAGAAACACCCTACTCTATCTCAAACAATCAATGTATTCACACTGTCAGACGCAACAGCAGACCAAATTGGAAAAGCAGGAAAAACGTTTCTTGTCGCTTTGTACGGTGGAAACATGGACAAGCATACACTCGATGATCTACGCTACCAGCTATTTAAGAAATCCGTTACAAAACCCAAATTTCAGCTTGCCAGGCTGCCACCTACACAAGACGCTGTCCGACATCATGCATTTCAAACTTACCACCAAGTCCAGACATGATTGGAGAGACAGATGAATCCTTTAGATTGGGGCTGGATGTCTACCACCCGAGGGCTGATACCGATCAAAACAACTCAAAACACAGCTCCACGATCTTTGCTGCACATTATTTCTTGCAAATGAAAGAAAGAATGCAGTTTAGGTTCATGCAGCTGCAAAAAAGCAGGCTGAGCTGCTCTGCTTTATGTAAGAATTGTTCTGGTATGGGTGCAAAAATTCTGAGACTGACGTACACGAGAATGACATTGATGATTTAGATCAACAGACGGACGAAATTATTACTCAAAAAGATGAAGACATCAACGACTTCTATTGCATTGAAAAATTTGAAGATATTGAAGCGCCACATGTTCTGCTGTCATACGCTTGTTCCTTGTTCCTACTGGTATTTTTTGTATTTTCCCTAATTATTTTTCGTAAAATAAATACATAAAGAAACAATTTTTCTTTCTTCTTATTTAACCATTACATGAGTTCGGAAAATCAAAAATTAGCATAACATCTATGTTAGACTGCATTTTGATAGGTAATAGAGCAAAAACTGAAAAGAGTCAGAAAATTTAGCGGTTTTTCAAGACCCCACATTTAGCACAGGGTCTGGGAGTTAGATTTTTAATTAGTGTCTGAGTACATACAACATACCACAAAAAAACAGTTTTTTCGACCTTTTGCAAGTTACCATGCATAAAATAACTGGACTTTTAGGAGCAATTTGTTTGCCTCTTTAGCCGACCTTGTTTCTCTTACGATTTAAAAGATCCCAATCCACGTCGTCTCCCATTTTACACCCTGTATAGCTGTATATCAGGTAGAAATAAGAAAAGAGTTTGACTCTTCTTTGGTCGTAATGATAAAATAAATTTGGTTTTTTAGGAGTTTGACTACCTGTTCGACTGATGTGCTTCTCGCTCAGAGTTAAATAGTGTCGGAACGCGAACGCAAAGCTATAAAAGAATCCGGTAACAGCGCAGCAATGGTGTGTTGTGGTGGCAGCTAAAGCTTCCGAGGTAGCTGTAAAGGTGCTAGTAGTGTTGTGTTGGTGGATCCTTGGAAAAATACTGTTTTGACATTTGACTTTGTCCCTAACAAAAACCACGGTAAAAATTTAGTGAGAACAGTTAACGAGAGGATTAATCGCTAAGCATTGCGAATACATCTGTAGCGCAAGCACCGCTAAGTACGTTGCTCGGAAATCTCACCAAGGTGGGTTATCTGTATATAAGAAAATTGTTGCACAATGCACCAACTTGACACCTTTCGTGGAGATGGAGCAAGCGGGTACTTGTTTTTCTTTATGAGTTTCCCCCTCAGAAGTGAAAATGGGATTCTGAGGATTTTAAAGACGTGTGTTTCGTTTTATTCTTCTTCTTTGCTGGCGTATCAATAATTTACATGTTCAGACTATGTTCAGCTTGTCGCTTCATTTTGGCTTGAGGTATATGTTTGATAACGCAAATTGCAGACGTGAGCCCCATATCTCAAAAAAAAATGATTCTTCCGAGTCGAATCTAGTTGTTGGTAACTACTGTAATTGAATATAATGACGTTTTCTTACGGGTTTGGCCTGATATTCTAGGTTTGCAACTGAGTTTTTAGTGATTCAAGTTTAAACGCCAAGATTTGCGATTTTCAGGAGAGCTTTAAGACATTACCCACATTGTCCACGAATTGGGACAAGCAGAAGTTAAAGTCCTTGAGGCAAGGCAAAAACATAGACCCTTGCGAAACGCCGTGTACACCTTGGATAAAACGCATACGATATTGGTGGGCAGAGAGATAATAGCTGTTAGCTGCACAAAAGGGGCAGAATCTCGCGGTGATTAGGAGTCTATTGAAAAGCTTTTTATGTAATATTATGTTGCTAGCTAGAAGTGTGACTTCTAAACAGAGTGTCATCGGGACTTCAGGATTACCGTAACGTCTATGTGGATGCTAGAAATAGGGTTTGTAGGAAATTTGCAAGGACGAAATCAGGCCTGGTGGTTGGGGAGAAAATTGTAGCTGGCTAGGAATTCTCGACGTCTATTTCTCAATAATCTTTTTGAAACTGGCATTTAGAAGAGAGATGGTCTTGTATGATGGTAAGTCGGTAGGTGGTAGCGCCTGTAAACGAAGAGCAATGTGTAGGTCGAGACGAACGCCGAGGTTCATGTTGAAGAGGACTTGGAAATCAAACACAGGGTCTTCAGACGTCTGGGGGGGTTTCTTTGACAAAGACATTTGCCTGGTAGCTACGGACTTTGGATTTGCAGAAGACACTTGGACAGTGCCTCTTACGAGATAGCTCAGGGAGATGAATGTGTCACTCTAGTCGTCTCGACAAAAGTGTTTTCTACCGTTAGCAACCTATTTATTGTTTTTTAAATCTAAGCATGACTAATTAAGTTTTTGTCCAGTTGTGTTGCTGCTTGTACTTTCAGGTGCTCTCACTCAAAAGGAAGTTTATTTTACGAGGGCGGTTCAATAAGTACCCGTGTTAGAAATGAAGACACAAGTTTTTTCAAAACTTTTTTTTTTATTTTTCAACATAGTCTCCTTTTACAAATATACACTTCTCCCAACGTTCCTGCCATTTTTTTAACCCCTCCAAAAAATAGGATTTGTCGAACTCTCCAAAATACGCCTCTATCTCGGCGATGACTTCCTCTTTTCAGCTAAATTTTTTTCCCGCGAGCCATTTCTTCATGTTAGGAAACAAGAAAAAGTCGCAGGGAGCCAGATCGGGTGAATACGGGGGGTGCGGCAGCAATTCATAACGCAATTCATGCAGTTTGGCGGCGACAACTCCGGATGAATGTGCTGGTGCGTTATCGTGGTGAAACAGCACCTTCTTTTTCGCCAAATGCGGCCGTGTCTCCTTCAATGTTTTGTCGAAGCTGTCTAATAACTCACTGTAGTATTGTCCAGTGATCGTTCTTCCTTTTTCTAAAAAATCCATGAGGATGACGCCGTTCGCATCCCAAAAAATCGTTGTCATGACCTTCCCGGCCGATGGAACCATCTTCGCCTTCTTTGGAGCAGATTCACCGGGAGAAATCCATTGTTTTGATTGTTGCTTAGTTTCTGGTGTGTAATGATGAATCCAGGTTTCATCAACGGTGACAACTCGACGCAAAAACGCCTTCGGATTTCGCTTAAATTGCTCCAAACACTGCTTCGAAGTTACCAGCCGCATCCGCTTGTTGTCCACCGTTAGCAATCGCGGCACCCATCGCGCCGATAATTTTTTCATCGCCAACTTATCATGTAAAATATTAATTGCCGTTCCGGTCGACACACCTACGGCCTCTGCTACTTCACGCACTTTCGTTCGTCGATCAGCGAGAATCATGTCGTGGACTTTTTGAATGATTTCCTCGGTAACCACGTCTGCCGGGCGTCCTGGTCGCTCCTCATCAAAAACGGATGTTCGCCCACGTTTAAATTCGTTGAACCAATATCTAACTGTGGTCATAGATGGCGAAGTGTCCCCATAAACAGCATCCAACTTTGCTTTTATCTCCTCGCATTTTTTTCCCATCCAAAAACAGAAAGCGAGTTACCGAACGATACTGCTCTTTTTCCATCTTAGCTAAAATTACGAAACACGTCTTACTCAAATGGCTGTCAAATCCAAGCTAACCTATCAATCAGTCTGCAATTTGTTATACCGTCGTTTGATAGATGGCAGCACACGATGATAACATCAACTTCCCTCAGGAACGCCTTCTTTCGTCAAACACGGGTACTTACTGAACCGCTCTCGTATTGTGATAAACGAGGTTGGGAAATCTAAAGGAAACACAAAAGATCAAGTAAACTAATATAATGCTTGTTTATAAGATTAAGACTATCTTTGAATTGATCATTATCATGATTGAAATTCTTTTAGCTGATTTTAAATATCTTTTAAGGTACCAACTTAGTTTTTCATATAAGAAAAACAGCAACAGAGAAAAATTAAATTGCCGTAGCTGCGTGGCTGAATGGTTGATCCCTCGCATCAGTTGTTCTCTATGAGGCTTTTCACGGAATTAATTACCTCTTATCCCATCCTAATCTTCATTTTTCTTATAAGCTTCCATTGTTGACTGAAGAGGAGTCTCTGAGCTACTAAATCATTCACTGGTGAAATGACACATTGACTTTTCATTATTAAATTGAATAAGTAACATACGTTTATGTAGGTTAGGGTGCAAATCAAACACAAAAGCATTCAGTAATTTATGTTTTATTTTATATAAAACACATAACTCAGTATTTGAAACTTAAATTGTCAAAATTAGTTATGTGTTATATAACACTATAAAAAGATTAGGCCAGATAACTTACTTACCTTTCATCTTGAAAATTATACCAATCAATAGCATGATTAACTTTCTAACAGATACTACTAGCGCTACTGTTTTTCAGTAAATTGAATGCCTCCTAAATATTTGTTGTTTATTCAACTTAAACAGGTTTGAAGGTGTACGTGCTACATCTGCTAAAATATTCAACGTCCGGTTACTCACATTTCCGCATTAACCTTCATTAAATTGTCTGTATAAGTGATGATAATGTACGTTGTGCAGCCCTGATTGGTTTTTAGCATTTCAATTATTGTATTTGTAACAAACTTTTTCTCTGGTTTAAATGAATTTGTTTATATCTTCTCTAGTGTGTTTTGGTATGTACATAATTATGTAGTGCGCTGTTTATTTTACTGCTACATAATTGCATTTAAATCTATTCTATCTTTTACGCTATTAAATCTCAGGACTGATATAAATTGCTAAAAATAAAGAAAACAACTGGCAAAAAAGAATTTTTTTATTAAATGTTCAATTTTCTCCTATTAAAATTTAAGGATTTCTAACCATAAGGTATAATAGTTTAATTGCATTGCACAGTACATTAAACTATACTTATAATTAAAATTACATTACAAATATTTTACACAATTTAATAACTTTAAAGCGATTTCTTTTTTAGATTTATAAAAACGCTTTAAATAATGTTTGGTGCAGGTCAGAAGAAGAGACTGGGGATATACGAGTGTCTTTCAACTTTCACGAGTGCGAAATGAGACCGCTTGAGAACCGTAATCATTGGGCCATCGTCTTAAATGTGAACTTGAATCTTAAATTTGTGTCAAGGTTATAAAAACAAGAACATACAAATACAATAAGCTATTTTTCTTTCTAAATGGTTATCATGTTCACGCTTATTATATGTGCTTAGACGTAAATGTTACGTTAGCTATAGGTAATATGTCTATAATAATTCATGGGAACAAAATAATACTGCTATGAGAATATCTTTGAATAAGAAGATTTAATCTAGATAATAGTAAAATCTTATTACATTTGAATAATGATTTTAAAAATAACTCATGTCAGATTTAAATTTATTTAGAACAAAATTCTTGCAAATTTAAAACATGCTTTACAGTAGTAACCATTAGTGTCACTAACATAATTTTTATTAGTACCTACCTCGCGATTACGGTAATAATACCAGGATTCATTCCTATATAAAAAATTACCATAATTCTATTTTTGTAAATGTCCCCATAAAGTGCTAAAGTTATAATAAAATCTTCATTATACCATAAAGCCTTCTTTATTACATTTTCATGAGATATTTATATGGAGATGTACAAAAATTTCCGTTTTTCATTGACCAACCCTTTTTGTTACATGCACGCAAATGGCATGAAAATTTAAAAGGAAAAACAAAACAATAATAAGTTGTTCGAAATGTTGCTCCGGGGAAATGTTATCTGGAACAAGCTTTTCCGGTGAAAACAACTCAAAAAGAATGCTGGGAATGATAAACTGATAAAGCAGTTATCCGGAAAATTAAAGTTTAATAAATTTCACTTACATTTCAGATCCAAAACAAGTGTTTGTTGAAAAAAATTTTTCCCTAATATCCAGATACCTACGTATTTATGTGGACATTCTTTGTTTCATTGAAAAATGAACAGGCGGCATATTTTAGTTTGTTATGCATCACCTGCAGTGAACAGGTATGTAAAAAATGCAAGTCATTAAATACTTTCTGCGCTGCCATTTTTTATTCTAACAGCATATTAAAAAAGTTTTATTGCATTTCACTGCTATTTTTGTTCGCATTCTGGTTTGGTTTGAAGCTTTTATAATACAAGTTGCTTTAGATATTTTATAAAATGATACTGTAGCGTGCAATAAAACAAAATGATACAAACTGTTATGCAAAATGAGTAATAAAGAACACTTGCTTATGATTTTATTTTAACCTTGATAACTTTGAAAAGCAATATAGAATACAAAACAATGATTGTGTTTAGTCATGTAAAGTAATACTCAAGCAAAACTTTAGTTTGTCGCATGTTTCAAGTTTTAGTTGACATTTCCTTGCATTATAGTATCTTGAAGACGAAGAAAAGATCAATTTTCTCTTGAGATGTATGGTTTTCAACTAAAATTAAATTTTCCAAATTCTTTCAAAAATGTTATTTCTTGTTAAGATTTCTGTGCAACTCACTACGTTACTCTGTCTATTTTGAATTTAAAAGCAATATAATAAGCAAATAAAACCGCCAACTGTGATAACAGAAAATGTAAATGTAAAGTACAAACAAAAATCGCGAACAGAAAATATTGAAACACACAACCTCGACACCACAAAAGAAACTGTTAAAAAGGTAAAACCAAAAATCACAAAAGAAACTGTAGCAGCCAGTATCCATTTAACAGAGAGTCAAATTAAATGTAAAGAGATCATCTCCTTAAATAGCGATGTAGAAAATCAACAACGAAAGACATCTATGCCCAAAAAACAACAGAAAAGGATTATAGTGGGCTCTCAAGTAAACGAAATTTGTAAATTAAAAGTAGCCCCTAAGGTAAAATCGATTCACATTTGGAAGTTATCCACCGACACCACATCACAGGAAGTTCTTGACCACATGGTATCGGTAGCTCCAGTAATATCATGCGAAAAAATTGAATCGAAATTTCCAAAATATTACTCCTCATTTAAACTTGATGTGAATGAAGGCGATGCTGATAAGATTATGGATCCAACTGTATGGCCGAAAGGAACCTGAATCAATAATTTTTTTTACCGAAAAAATCAACCTCGGCGCATACAAAAGTAAACAGTGTTGTGAGAAATAGTGTGCAAAATAAAGAGATAAGTTCAAATTGTAATAATAAATTTACTATCGTGCATATTAATGCTCAGTCTGTTCGAAATAAAATAATAACTTTTGAAGATTTTGTAAATAACTTTAGAATAAAAATGGATGTACTGTGTGTAAGTGAACATCACATGCGACCTGGTGAACCAGAAAATTTTCTCCTTAAAAATTATAAAGTTATAAGTCACTATACAAGATCAACCACTAAAGGTGGAGGTGTTATAATACTTTGTAAAAATAAGATTTTATACAATCCTTTAGATAAAATTAGTGAACTGTCAATTGAAAAACATATTGAGATTACAGCAGTAAATTTTGTGCAGGAGGAAATTATTTGCGTTACAGCTTATCGGCCTCCAGCTGGGGATTTTGATGTATTTATGTATAAAATGAATGAATTGTTGACAATTTTAAATAATTTTAATTGTGAAGTCGTAATAAATGGAGATTTTAATATTAGATTCAATATCAAAGACAAAACTTATGTTAAATTTATAGATATAGTAAACTCTTATGGATTTGTGCAGACTATTACCGAATCGACTAGACTTTCAAATTGCATTGACAATATCTTAGTAAATTTTGGAAATTTTAGACAGTATAATACTTGGGTTGAGGATCCTGGATTATCGGATCATAAAGCTATATTTATTACCATTGAATGCAAACCTACTTTCAAGGATGAAATCACCTCATATAGACCTTATACAGATGTAGGTAAATTTAGATTTTTTAAATTAATAGAAGCTATAAATCGGAATTTTGTAAATGAAATTCATGTTAATGTTAATACTAAATATTCAAAATTTATTACTATCTTAATAGAATCGTTAAATTGTGCATTTCCTGTGGTTACACAAACAAATCAAATCAAATCAAATCAAAAACTAACATGGTACACGTCGGAATTAAGAAAAATGAAGGAGCATTTAAATTTTTTAAAGGAATTAAATAAGGATTTTCCCAACTTAAAACTAAATGAATTGATAAATAGTTTTCGTGTAAAATATAAAAAAGAGATGGAACGGGCAAAAAGTAGGAAGTACATTAAACAAATCCATAACAGCAATCAAAAGCCTAAAGTGTACTGGGATATAATTAATGAAAACAGAAGGGGTAAGATAGTCTCAAACAAGATTAGTTTTGATGTAAATAAATTAAATAATTTTTTTATAAAACAACCGGAGAATGTATTGAATAGTCTTCCTTTAGTACAAAACACTTCCAGTCCAAATATTTAACAAACAAATGTTAAGTTTAGTATACAACCTGTATCAGAAAATAAAATGCGTGATGCAATAAATAGATTAAAAAGTAAAACTAGTCGTGATTATTACAATTTAAATGCAGTGTTAATTAAGTGTATTAAAAACATAATCATACCACCGCTTACTAAAGTATTCAATGGTTGTATTGAAGAAGGTATATATCCCAATGCCTTAAAAATTTCCAAAGTTATACCCATGCATAAAAAGGGATCGTTGAATGATATGAATAACTATAGACCAATTTCTCTTGTTCCCATTATATCTAAAATATTCGAAACGTTAATTAAAGATCAAATTGTAGATTATTTTGAAGCTAGTAAACTATTTTATAATCAACAATTCGGCTTTCGTAAAAATAGGTCAGTAACCGAAGCTATAAATTGTCTTTTAGATTTTGTAATTGAAGGTACGGAAAAAGGATCTTGGGTAGGGGCTTTGTATTGTGACCTACAGAAAGCTTTTTATTGCATCAGTCATGATACTCTGTTACAAAAATTACAGTTGTATAACTTTGATACCTCTAGTATTAAGCTGTTTCAATCATATTTACAAAATCGCAAACAAAAAGTTTTTCTAAATAATACTTACTCGGAAGAAGCATTATTAACTTGTGGAGTTCCACAAGGATCCGTATTGAGTCCTCTCTTATTTGTTATGTATATTAATGATTTACATACGACAATATTATCCGGTAAAGTAATTTTATTTGCTGAATATAAAACGTTATTGCGATATCAAGATGAGAATAATTTGTTTAATGAAATGAACATTCATCAATCTAAAATCGAAAATTGGCTAGTACAAAATTGTTTAAAATTAAATGTAAATAAAACAAAAAAACTAATCTTTTCACACCGAACGCTTGTAAATCATCAAAATGAAGATTCTGTGAAATTTCTAGGAGTATGGTTAGATCCAGTATTAAGTTGGGATAGTCATATTGAATATTTAGCCACAATTCTTTCAAGAAATTTATTTGTTCTACGTAACTTAACTCATATTTTACCTACTCCAGTAGCTGTAACCGCATATTATGCTTTAATAAACGCACACGTGGCTTATGCTGTTGTATGTTGGGGACATTCTACTCATGCTAATAGAATCTTCAAGCTGCAAAGAAAAGCTATACGTATCATTACAAAAAAAATCTTATACCGATGATGTAAAACAAGATTTTATTAGTTTAAGCATATTAACATTTCCATCCCTTTATATTTTTAATAGCTTAATTCAAACTAAAAAATATTTAGACGATTATAATACACAAAATAATGTTCATAATTATAGTACAAGAGATAACTTTAAAATTCGTTTAGATTACTTGCGTCTTAATTCAAGTAGATATAGTAAAAATTATTATGGCCCTTTGTTTCTCAATAAATTGCCTGTGAACATTGTAAATTTGCCATTAAAATCGTTTAGAAATAAGATTAAAAGATATCTGATAAGTGAAGCCTTTTACTCAATTCAGGAATTTATGGATCATGAATTGAATTCCTGTAGCATAGACATGTAAAATAAATACAGCTTTATTATCATATCAAGAGAGATCTGTGATATATAAGAAAACAAAATTTACTCTGTTTGCTTTTTTTAAAATTTATAATTTGCATTATGTATTTTATTGTATTTATTTATTGTATTAAGTATTAGTGACTTGTTATTCTACACTGTATTAAACTTTATTGTATTATTGACTTGTGCAAATACTCTGTACACTAGCATAAATGAATAAATGAATGAAATGAATGAATGAAAATTTATATTCTTCATAGAAGAGACATCTTACATTTTCAGTAATATTTTAATTAATGAAAAATTTTAATTTATTGTATGTTTATCAAATAACTTGTAATTTGATTCTAAACTGGTGGGGATAATGCTAACTGCATATTCCAAATGCAAAAAAAAATGTTTTAAGACGCTTAAGTATTGTGCAGATTATTCCAACACTGAACGAAAAGTTTAAAAAGCTTTGTAAATTCTATTCTACTCGGAAACAATGCATTTTGCAGTTGTCCAGTAGCGTGTAGGCATCGGCTGTGTTTTTTCTCCATAGTTCTAGTCATTTCCTCCATCTGGAGAGTCAGTTATCTAATCAGGTCTTGGGCCAGCGCCAGTCTGCAGACCTTCAGTTTTCCGCTGTGGTTCGGATTCACCGCAGAAGACTACTGTCTTCGGCATTTACTCTTCCAGGGATTCAACCTCTAGGCCATTTACTGTCTCACGCAAATATTCACTTTCGAGCTCTACGGATAATCATCTATATTCAATGCCGGCACTATGCAAGTAATCATCGGCTTTGTCTGAACGATTCTATCAACGAGATGTCCAACGTCCAGTAAGTACTTTTACTTTACGAACGCGCGTGGCTTTCAAAATAGGCTTAAACCCAGCAGAATACTCAGAATGTAAAATAGAAAACTGAAGTTATACCAAAGAAGTCCGCGTATGAAATGCATACGCGCTGGTATGCCCATTAGTGTCCATTATTAATTTTTGATCCTTTCTGAATTTTCTCATATCAGATTTTCTTTTGTAAATTCTGAAATCAGAAACATATTTTGTTTTTGCCATTTTTTAAGTGTTAGTAGATAATAACTGCAAAGAATATCTAGCGTGTGCATCAAGACGTTGTACCAAAGCTTAATTCGAGTCCAGTGGAAAATTTCAAAATGCGTCTAAGTCCGCAAAAGGGACATGACATAACTACTTGTGTCATACAGATCAACTTTCACCAAGTTACAACTTAACAGTACTAAAATAATATCCCAGCAAATTGCTTAGTTTTCTCACTTTGTCACGATTGTTAGAAGAGATAATTTAGACCAGATTGTTGGCATAAGCAAACAGCTTTACACCATCATGTACTAGGTACCATTTTAGTAAACTGCTTAACGCAAGGTTCCAAAGAGTATATCTACTAATATTGGAAGAGCTGGCAGTAGAGCCTTTAATTAATTATGGGATGCAAAAACAAGCGGCAAGAATGAAGAGAAGTCCCAAACAACTATATAAGTTTAACTAATAAATTTACCTTTTGACAGGTTATCGCTGGAAGCTTTGTTGATTGAAAGGGTCAAGGTGCTCAGTACTCAGTGCAATTTGGTAGGAGACAACTACACCCTTTATGTAAAATTTGGAAGTGGCAGTTTTGTAGATAAATACCCAAGGAATTGATTTTAAGATCTTAATCGTTTTATAAAACTATTTAGCGCTTTGTATCTTTTGATACAGTCTTCTGTTGTTAGTATATCTGTCTTTATGAAATAGTTACTCTCTTTTTATCTAGATATTCAGATCCGCCTGAAAAGGTAACATGATGAGTTATTCAAGATGTTTTAGAGAGATAAATTTGCTTAGCCAACTTATAGATGCTCCACAAATATAATTGAAGACGCAAGTGGATAAAGTATTCATGTAACATTTTTTAAAAATTGAGATTTTTTGGTGAATAAAGGTTTTATGTACCCAAAAATTTTTTGGGATCAGTTTAGTAGTTCTATTGTATAAAATTAAAAAGTTAGGGGATGATAAAGGATATATGTTAATCTAATTTTAACAAAACTTAATGGATAAAAGATTTATGTACGCTTGATTTCTGATCATAGATCCCTTATTCACTAACATTTCAAATTATTGCTACATGAATCCTTTATCCATTGTAAATTAGTTAGAAACCTGTAAAAATATTAACAAAATGAACATTGCACCACAATGTTAGGTTAGAAATGTATCAGTACTGATGGTTTTGTGCTATACATTTTTATAGTTTTTACGCGGTAGAAGACTTAAATGTGTGCAGTGCAAGTAAAAAATAGTGCTAATATGTCGGCAAGAAGCATGCTAATTTTAAAACTTGCAAAAGAACAGACTAATAAGGGTAAGTATAAAAGTTGTAACTGCTTTTATTTAAAATATAACCTAAAAAATATTATTGCGTTTTATTCACGTTTGAGTTTTGCGGTGGTTTTTCACCGTTTAGTACAAAAAGCAAAATGATAAATTTATCTTAAACTTGCAAACAAGTATTTTCTTTTAACAGTGTCTTTCTTTCGTTTTTAGGTCCCAATAGTTCAAATGACAGCAGGAGCCCAGCCAAGAGTGACAATAATATTTCTCTAGAAAGGTTTATTAGCAAACTTAATGCTACCCCTGTAAAACAAAGTTCCTATGGTAAGTTGCGATAGTTGAAATGAAAACTTGATGAGGTACATATTTTGTTATTGTTGTTTTAGACGGCTCAGATGAGACTTCTGACAATACTGATTCTGATTATGCAGAGCAATTAAAATCTAGAAAAATACCCCTATCTCTAAAGTAAAATATTCTAGGGGCTAGTGTATCAAATAAAAGGAAAATAAATAATGGCCTGGAAAACTTTGAAGACCAGGTAGCTTTACAAACGCCGGGAAATAATGAAAAAGAAAGTATGATAATAAGTTAAAAGGATAATACAATTAATCCTGTAAAACAGGCAGATTTAGGTAAGTTTTGCTGGTCCAATTGAAAAGTTGAAGAGGTTTTTATTTTGTTTCTTTTTAGATTGGTCTGACAACGGTTCTTCAGATGATTATGTACCAGATACTTCAGATGAGACCTCTGACGACAGCGACTTGAACTATTCAAAGGAACTGAAATCCAGAAAAGGATTCCTATCAACAAAGTCAAGAAAGATAATTTATAATGACGTTGAGAACATCGAAGACCAGGTAAAGACTTTAAAAACGCTGGAAAATAAAGATAAAGGAAGTAAAATAATCAATAGTGAAGATGTAAATAAAACACTGATTACTAAAAATAATAATGCATTGATCGAAAAAGTTCAAAAGAGGATATTCCAGCTGCCTGAAAAAAACATCTAGGAAGCGACAAAAGAACTTAGACAACTGGAAAAGATACAAAGCAGCAAAGGCTAGACAGAAAGGAGAAAGCTATATTAACCAAAAAGGAAAGCTAGTGCCGTCAAAAAAAGTTGAACTAGGTTTCTTATGCCAAAAAGAAAAATGCACTCTCAACTGCAACGAAAATTTTGACGAAGATGCAAGAACAACAATATTTAAAAGATTTTACCAGCTAGATCAAAACTCAAAAAATGCACTTCTCTTTAAAAGCATTTTCATTCAACCTGTCCAACGTCATCGAAAAAACATTAAAAAACCAAAATCATTCTCGTTTAAGTATACAGTTACATACAATCAAAAAGTTTTGAAAGTTTGCAAAACTGCAATATGTTCACTCTACCAAATTACCTTAAAAAAAATTCAGCTCATTCAGAATAAACTTAAAAGTGGTTTAGCGGCACCATCCCCTGATAAGCGAGGTGTTCACCAGAACAGGCCACGCAAGATTCCAAATGAAGTGATAAACTGTGTTGTCACTCACATTGAAAAGTTTCCCGCAGACCAATCTCATTATTCGAGGAATAGAAATTTAAACAAAAAGTACTTATCACCTTTTCTAAACTTAACAAAAATGTACCATTTATGTATTGATTGGTGCAAGGAGCAAAACCTTCCAGAAAAGTACTTTATAAAAAAATGTAGTTACAACAATATTTTTTCAACCCGTTTTAATCTGTCCTTCGGGCAACCTAAAAGCGATACCTGCAGTACTTGTGATGCTGGTTTAGATGGTATTGAGCATAAAGAGAACTACAAGTATGCATTTGAACAACAAAGAAGAGATAGAAACTTTGTTCAAACAAACGATAAAACAGCTTATCTCACAATGGATTTACAACAGACATTGCCTTTGCCAAAATTGTCTACGTCCAAAGCGTTCTATTTGAGGCAACTCTGGTTGTATAACTTCGGTATACACACAGTATCAAAATCTGGGGATCAAGCATTTTTTTTACATGGACGGAAAACATTGCTACCAAAGGTAGCTTAGAGATAGGTAGCTGCCTTCATACATTCATTCAGCTATTTAGTGCTGCTAGACAAAACAGTATTAAACATCTCATCATATGGTCAGATTCCTGCAGTGGGCAAAACAAGCACTTTAATCTGATTACACGTTATCAGTATTTCATTTTTAAAGGATATTTGCAAAGTCGATCGTAAATTTTCAGAAGTAGGCCAGCCATTCATATATGGAGTCGGATAGAGACTTTGGCCGTATTGAAAAAGTATTACGAAAGTATGAAAATATTTATACCCCTGAAACGTACAGAACAATCATAAGATCTGCTAGTGTCAAAAACTCGGTAGTATTTAATATGAAACATCATTTTAAGAATATTGACGAGATATCCCGAAAAACTTCATTTGATTAACGGGAAAAAAGATATTCTACATGAACCAGTGCCTTTTCGACATGGTATCAAATGGGTCCGTGTTACTGAATATGGATCATATTCGTATAAAAATACTTTAAATGAACACACACCTTTTATACAGGTAAATATTTTGAAATCTGGATACCAAAAAGTTGCATCAGAGAATTACACTCTAGCCCATATTAAAGAAAATAAAAATAGGATATCTGATGAAAAGCTTTCCAATTTACAAGATCAAATAGTCTACGTTGACGAGGAGTTCAAATATTTTTATGAAAACATTATTTTCGAAAATAAAAACGTTCAACCAAAAACCGGAAAAACTACAAGGAAGACTACATAAAGCCCAAAATAATTTATAAAAAAGAGACATAAATCCTTATTTCATTTATTGTCAATTCTAATCTGTTTAATTTTCTTGGTTGATAAAGGATATATGTGACTTTTTTTTTTACTTCTGTTCCAAAGTTGGTTTTGATTTTCTTTTTCTCATATGTTACTAAAATTCTATAATAAAAGTCTATTAAACCCCTCTTAATTTGTTTTATTTTTTTGTAACACAAAAAAGTACTGTTTAAAAAACTTTAGAGGCTGTTTTCTCAAAATAAACTATTTGTGACATGAATCCTTCATCCACTTGCGTCTTCAATTATAAAATGCACTTATAGAGAGATGCAGGACTAAAACTCGCAATAAGGTCGTAAAGGATGATCAGAAGATAGTGATATCTCCTTTCATTTTCCAGTCAGCAAAATAAAAACTTGTCAAGGTAAAATCTATGCAACTGCTGCCAAATTCATTTTTCAAAATGGTTGAAATTCTTTTTCAAAGAACGGCTAAGTTGTTATAAATTCTCTGACCAAAAGAGCAGAGGTATCCGTAATTCTGTTGGACTCAAGATTTATTCGTGTGACACGTGGCACTGCATGGAGCCTGTTAACTGATTTTTATAACTTGTATAAAATGCTGACCCCTGGAGCGCTGTAGTGATCCTGATAAGTACCTACACTGGGAGTTCCATTATTAGCAAAATACTGGAACTATAAGCAACAGACACCTGCTATGGAATTTTTTATTAATTTTATTCAATTTTGAAAAGCACTCAATTATTTAAATGTAAATTTATTTTACTATTTATTTTGATTTTTTTGTAGGTAGTTAAAAAAATAATGTACGCACCTCGACCCGTTAGTGTCTTCTGCGGTTTTGAATGCTTGGGAAACCGAGCCAGAGGCGAGGTTTTCCAAACTGCATTCTCGGCCTCAGTACGTAATATACTATTGAATGAAACTGCCTTATTTTCAACATAACTAATTCTTTAAAAATGAAAGTTTGATACCTCCGATATAACTTTTATAATGCCCTGTTGGGGACAGGTTCTTTAAAATTCATTGTGTGAGTAACTTGGCTTGGCAGGATTTTATTTATTTGTTACAATAAATGACTTTTTCTGTAAATGAAGTAAAATACAGTGATATAATCACTGCAAGAAAAAGAATCGTTACCAAACATTTTTCCTTAATAAAATAAAATTTTTTGGCGAAGATAATGCTTGGATACTTGTGTTTAGTGCAAGATTTTAGTCGCAAAATAAAAAATCGCACCCCATTAATGAGATGATCCTACTATACTGTTTTGTTTTAAATAGTTAGCATGCAAATAAAATTAATTTTCTTTTCAGTTACTTCTAATTTGTAGAATGTAAGTTTAAGGTGAATAGGTAAACCTTTGATCTAAAAATTAATTTTGCTGCAGTGTTAAATACAGTAAAGTCACCAGATCAGTTTTTCAATGGTGAAACAGGAAACACCCAACACGAAAGTAATTCTCGGAATAAAAACAGAATTGTCTAGACTCGAAATTGACTTTTTGTACAATATTGACACATTTAATACAATTACTTTAACAAACCTCAAAGAAGTTAATAAAACATCTACTTATCTACTAACCACTCATTACGCAATGTCGTTACTATCTGATTTCTCACTCCACCGTGTCCTACCGAAAATAATCGTAGGTGTGTTTAAAATACAAGCCTCATTAGGTAGAATTGTGTATTTACTGACCATAAACTTGACCGCCACCATCCTATGTCTGACAACCATACGTCGTGGGCAGCGTCATCGTTGCGGACGAGCGGCCTCATGACCTGGATTCTTCAAGCTAACAACAGTCCGACTTGCTGCTGCTACTACTACACCTCTTTTAGATTCACACACCTGCAGCAGTACTGCAGAAGAACGGTGTCTGAAGGTTTGCAAGTGATCGGAATATATTCGTTTAAAACAAGTTAATGTGCACGTGTACTGTTTTATACAAGCCAAATGTACTGTGCCACTGAATGTGATCTGCTTTATTTCAAGCTTCTTTTACGAGGTGCAAGTGGATAGGAATTTTTTATTTTTAAGGTAAGCCTTGAACAGGATGTAAATCTACTTTGAATCATACTATCACAATTTTGTTGATTCAAAATTAAACCTCTTGCTTGACCTGCACGACTATCACATGGCTTAAATTGCAATGTAACAGAAACACGTTTCCTCTTTTAGTTAACTAACTAGATTTAAAGCTATCTGTAATTAATGGTTTTAGCATGAGTACGCAAACAGGAAAGAATTAGCAGAGAGCTAAAAAATAAAAGTAATTGGTGGAATTATGATATATAATCAAGTTGGATTTTTACAAGCATTACTTTTGAAATTAAGTTCTACGTCTAATAATGTTTTGGTTAGGTTACTTTTGCGCAATAAAATGTTTTACATAAAAAAAATTATAAAATCTCAAAACTCAACTTATGTTGACTTTTGTGAAATTTTCTTTGTTGGATAAACACTTTATAATTTTTAATGAGTTTATCATATTAGTATCACGTTATTAGTACAGTTAGGGCAAAGAAACCAGATCAGTTAGGTTTACACTGATAAGAATAAATTTGAAAGCTTAAGTAACCTAAGGGGAACTATAGCAGTTAACCATTATAACCTGAGAAATTTGAGGTCTTCTAAATCTGACCTAATGAACTCAGTTATTTATTATGTAAAATTAGGATGTTCGATTTGCAATTTAGGATTTTGCTGAATATTATAAATTTATGGTATTAGCCATTTGTGTGTCGCTTTATTATTAAACTTTGAATAAAACTAATTTACATAATTTATGCTCGGAGCATCTTTAGGTATTACTGCAACGTTAGAAGATACCTACATAATAAAAGGAACTTGAAAGTCGTTCAATTTGTTGTACAAGGAAGGAAATTTATAAAAACAAAACAAGCATAACAATTTATTATTAACAGGAAAATTGGTGTAAAAAATTCCTATTATATCAGAATTTAAAAAGAGGATGAAATAGGAAGTAATCAAATCGGAAGAAATTACTGTTCCGGTATATACATCTACCCCACTAAGAAAAATCACGGAAAATTTCAATGAGAACAGTCAATGTTTAGGAATTTGAATCTTCCAACAATAATGATTCAGCATAAAGGCAACGTTTTCTCTTTACTACAAATAACTCATGATAACATATGTGGACAGCTGACTTTATCTTAGGTATTAAGTTCAGAATTGTTCAAATAAAACTTCCAAGCAATTCGTTTATAGATCTATTAGAACAATCAAGTTGGAAATAATTTTATTTATAATTGCTAGGATGCTAGCGAAGATGATTGAAAATCCCATTTTACATAAATTATATCTCAGAAAAAAGTTCTTTGTTATAGCTATCTACAATTAATAAATATGTAAGAAGAATAAGATTTCTAAATTTATTTATTATTTAAACCTTGAAACAGTTTAGTATCATTATAAGAATCGTATTCCGGAAAATGCACGCTTTAGAGATGTCTGCTGAGAAAGTGAGCTCCATCAGACCATTTTTAGATCACTTACTCAGGCAGTCGCACTCCGATATTTGCATATTAACTTTAATGGAAAGTTTTCCAGAGCGTTTAACTTCGTCCAAATTATGTTTGCATAAAAAGTCAATTTTACTCCGATACAATTACATTTTATTTTTCTAACTGAATTGAATAATTGCACACTGTTGGGCATTTGAGATGAAAGCTTCCACTTGGAGGATATGATATCTCTTCCAATTAATTAACTTCTCTAATTTTCTATTTAGGTTCTGAATTTTTAACAGATTTTAGAAGATCTAAATGACGAAGATGAATTCGTAGAACATGGAAGGCTTTAGCCTTGCAAAGATGAAATCTTAAGAAATTCAGTTTCATACTAAATTCTCTTAGAGTATTTTCATATGAGATACCTCATTGATTTCCAAAGCTGTTAACCTATGAACTAACCGCCTGCATTTACTTAGATTGGTTTGGATGTGTGGTGTTGTGCAAACGTAGCGTTTGTGCAAGATGTGCCACTACACAGATAAGTTTCCTAGTTTTTGGAATAGCATATGTAGCAAAAGATACTTGAGAAAATATAAAAGTGTAAAAAATTGTTAAAATAAGAATGGCGTTATAGCTGTAGAAAACCTGATCAATATTAAAAAGGCCAAATCAATATCATCGTAGTAAAGTTCGTCTTTTGTTTTTTATGGTAACGTTTATATGTTTAGCTAGTACCAGTTCAATGATGCTTTCTAGTCCCTGGATGAAAGCAGAGGCCTTAGGAGCTTTACAAGGGCGGTTCAATAAGTACCCGTGTTAGAAATGAAGACACAAGTTTTTTCAAAACTTTTTTTTTTATTTTTCAACATAGTCTCCTTTTACAAATATACACTTCTCCCAACGTTCCTGCCATTTTTTTAACCCCTCCAAAAAATAGGATTTGTCGAACTCTCCAAAATACGCCTCTATCTCGGCGATGACTTCCTCTTTTCAGCTAAATTTTTTTCCCGCGAGCCATTTCTTCATGTTAGGAAACAAGAAAAAGTCGCAGGGAGCCAGATCGGGTGAATACGGGGGGTGCGGCAGCAATTCATAACGCAATTCATGCAGTTTGGCGGCGACAACTCCGGATGAATGTGCTGGTGCGTTATCGTGGTGAAACAGCACCTTCTTTTTCGCCAAATGCGGCCGTGTCTCCTTCAATTTTTTGTCGAAGCTATTTAATAACTCACTGTAGTATTGTCCAGTGATCGTTCTTCCTTTTTCTAAAAAATCCATGAGGATGACGCCGTTCGCATCCCAAAAAATCGTTGTCATGACCTTCCCGGCCGATGGAACCATCTTCGCCTTCTTTGGAGCAGATTCACCGGGAGAAATCCATTGTTTTGATTGTTGCTTAGTTTCTGGTGTGTAATGATGAATCCAGGTTTCATCAACGGTGACAACTCGACGCAAAAACCCCTTCGGATTTCGCTTAAATTGCTCCAAACACTGCTTCGAAGTTAACAGCCGCATCCGCTTGTTGTCCACCGTTAGCAATCGCGGCACCCATCGCGCCGACAATTTTTTCATCGCCAACTTATCATGTAAAATATTAATTGCCGTTCCTGTGGACACACCTACGGCCTCTGCTACTTCACGCACTTTTGTTCGTCGATCAGCGAGAATCATGTCGTGGACTTTTTGAATGATTTCCTCGCTAACCACGTCTGCCGGGCGTTCTGGTCGCTCCTCATCAAAAACGGATGTTCGCCCACGTTTAAATTTGTTGAACCAATATCTAACTGTGGTCATAGATGGCAAAGTGTCCCCATAAACAGCATCCAACTTTGCTTTTATCTCCTCGCATTTTTTCCCATCCAAAAACAGAAAGCGAATTAGCGAACGATACTGCTCTTTTTCCATCTTAGCTAAAATTACGAAACACGTCTTACTCAAATGGCTGTCAAATCCAAGCTAACCTATCAATCAGTCTGCAATTTGTTATACCGTCGTTTGATAGATGGCAGCACACGATGATAACACCAACTTCCCTCAGGAACGCCTTTTGTCGTCAAACACGGGTACTTACTGAACCGCCCTCGTAATTTAGCTTCCTTTCAGCCTCTACCTCAGCTCACTGAGTGATGAATGAGTTGATAGTAGTTGGCGGCAAGTTGAAATGAAATTGATGTAGAAGTTAGCGACTGCGAGGTGACTTTAAATTTGGAATTTAGTGTTTGATGTTGAAATTCGTTGGTGAATGCGGAGGCTCTAAAAAGTTGTCAACTTGTGGAGGCAGACGGTAATGCTGAATGATGATAATATGAGTTACAATGAGATAGTTAGAGTATTAGTGACACCGAAAGGTTGATCAGCACTGAGGAAGGTTGAAAGTCCAGTTGGAGGAAGGATGATGCTTTCGAAATAGATGAAGTGTTATTTGAATATGGTATTATAAAGTTTGAAGCTAGACGGTTCTTTTCAAAATTACAGACCCACAAAGATTGCGTTGCGTAGGATTCTGGGCAACTGTGGAGTGTCAGATCCGACTCGCAATTCAGATTCCCAACTGGAATGGTAGTCACGCGTCAGAAAAGCGTGATATCTGATGATACAGTCAATAAGTCTTAAATTGATCGGCGGTAACAAATGACAAGTACGTAATTTTGTTTTCCTCATTTTAGTATCAATTAACCCCATATAAAGGGGATGGCAAATCGTAACTGAATCTATTCGGTTAAGCAACTAAAACCTAATTAACAGGTAGTACCTAACGTGATGATATTTGTTGGACGACGTGTAATACGACCCGTTACTGCTGTTAACACAAATAAATGTTAGTTTTAAAGCTGTCTACAGACTTGTTCCTTTAAATTACAATTTAATTGATATTAATACGAGATTACAATCAAATTTAAAATTTTATTACAGACCGTATTTTAGGAATATTTATGAATTTAACAAAAAATAATTTTAATCCAGTGTTAACGTCATACGGATTTTTTTTTGGTGTGGTTGAATTAATTTCACATAAATTTAGCATTTAACTCAAGCACCTTATTACATATTTATTAGCAACTTAGAGTAGATATTTCTGAATATTCAAATTTAGATTCTGTATGTACATATAAATGCAACCAATATTAAAGCTGAGAATTAATTAGATAATTCATTAGATATGAATTAACTTTTATGATATGGGTTTATGGGTTAAATTCCACTTATTGATTTAATAGTTGCTCTTTGGGAAACTATTAACGTGAATAGATTAAAATGATATTGGAAAATAAGATAACACAGGCGTTTCAAAGACCAACTGAGGGTGAATACTGCTGGGTGCACAAAATGTGATTATCAATTATCATTTATTAAAGAACAAACGATAAAAAGGTCTGTCTGTTGCAATTTCAAAGCTTTGTAATATCTATTTTATTTATTGAAATTCATTTAACAAATTTAAAGCAAATACTTTGTTATTCATATATTTATGCCTGTGTATTTGGCAGGGGCGTTTGCAAGAATTAAACTTCTTGTCAATCAAATTTGTTTGGAATATGGAGGTGGATTCGAGTAACCCGCGTGTTTTGGCCCATCCTGTTTTTTTTATTATGTTATCAGGAAACTGCAGACCTTGATGGTTCTTACAATATGGGATAATAACTGTTTTAAAAGTAGCCCAGTCAACCAAGCCTACTGGGAATAGTAGCATTCAAATTTTCCTTGCCCAAATTCAGAAAAACCAAGTCCAGATTAATAAAGATCGATGTACAGTCTGTTAAATAAGAACGTGTAGGGCGTAAGTAGACAAGATACTGAGAAATATCAGGTAGGCTATGTAAAAACAAAAATACTGCATAGTAAACGTTTTGAAGCCGTCTTCTTGTGTTGCCATGAAAAGGGACCAAAAATGTCACTACCCAGTAAACATGCATATAACGGCCAGCATACGGTCTTCCTCTGGCATTATGGCTAAATGCTGGCACTGGCACCCTTAACTCGGTCAGTTAATGGCCACATGTACAGTAACCATGATAAATGCTGGCAGTGGCATCCTTAACTTACTCAGTCAATGGCCGCATATGTAGTAACCGTAACGAAACCGGCATCGGCATTGGCAGCCTTAGCTCAGCCAGCCATTGACCACATGTCTGGTAACCGTAACAACCGCAGAGCACCCAGCAAATGGCCAAATTTAATTTTATTTATCATAAATAAACAATACACTAAAAATTAGAACAATTGTTTCGATACTTCCCATTTTGGAAATATTTAATTTTTGAATAAGAACGCCATGTCAAGCCATTGCTAACATATTAGATGACGCCTTAGCATTTTTATACTGCTAATGTTGTATTAGCTTTGTATATAACCAGCATGAAGCGGGCAAGTATTTACAGTCATTATTCTCCAACGATGAGTCCAAACAGGGACGAAAATAATGGTCAGTGCTTGCACGATCATTTGAACTTTTATTTGTGGGGAGACAGAAGGATTTTTTTGTTTATATTTATTATAAATTATCTAAAATTATATGCTTCTATTATTTATTGATTTAGTTTAGAATAACAGAAACTTAATAAAATGCATAAGTGACCTTGTCTGAAGAAAGGATGCTTATGGTTAATATTTAAAACAATTAAAATAAGCTTTATTTAAAAATCAAAAAGCGTTCTTTCTCCGGGCAGGGTCATTTTTTTAGTACGGGTATACTGCTGGCATTGTAAAGGTAAAATATAAAATGTGTGTGTATTTCATGCAATGGGTCAGCAGAAAACCATCACTGTGTAAACCTGCTGGCACTGTAATGGGCCATTGATGGCAAGATGCAGGCATTAGTACTGGTAAAGCATTGGCCCTGCTTCTGGCCAGTGTGACCTATATGATCACGCCCATCACTATTTGCCAGCATCGTGCCAGTACAAGGTACTAATGGCAGCATGCTATGTGGCCAGCATCTGACCTTTTTATTTATGTTTGTTGGGTAGGAGCTGCTGCCAAGTATCTTAAAAAATCAAAATCGTTTGTTAAGAAGTGGGTAAGGCATTATAGCATACACAAAAGTGTGGATGACCTTCTAAACCGCGGAAAAATTAAAAAGACTACTTCTAGAGAAGATAATGTCATTGTTAACCTTTTCAATCAAAACCCATACTTACATTGAATAAAGCTCAGCAAAAACTGTCTAAAAAGGGTATAAAAATATCTAAAACCACTATTAGAACCACCTTTGTGAATATGATATCAAACATCGAAGTACTTTATTAAAACCACTTCTTACCGACGGACGTTCAGGTAAAAAACGAATGGAGTGGGCACAAGAAAACTTGAATCCAGATTGGGATAAGATGAAGCATCTTTTTGGTTGTCAACATCTATTAAACGTATGTGGTGTGTAAAAGGTAAAAAACTCATTCAGCGCACTGTGAAACACCCTGGAAAGATATCCGTTTTGGAAGATTATTGATATTTAAACAAAATCTAGACGCAAAATTTATGAAGGGAATCTACCAGCGTGCATGAATACCATCTGCAGATAAATGGTTTGGGAAAGGAAATCGCGACTGGCTGTTACAAGAGGACAATGATCCCAAACATAGAAGTCGACTTTGCTCTATGATGAAAGAAGAAAAGGATGTACAGACTTTAGGCTGGCCCTCGCAGTCACCAGATGCGAATCCTGTGGAAAATGTTTGGGCGTTAATGAAGATGAAACTACAGGGTGTGGTGTAATAATAAAGAACCAAATACATTTAGCTTGTAAAATAAGGGCAATATGGAGAAGTTTACCAGTGCAGTACGCAGGAACATTAGTTGAAAATTGAAAGTATGCCACGAAGATGTCAGGCCATCTTCAGTAACAACGATGACTGGACTTCTTATTATTAGTAAATAAAATAATGTTTCAAAAAAATTAAATTTTATTTTAATTTTATTACGTTTTGTGACGATTATGCCGTACACATTCTTATTTAATAGACTGTACTTCAGAGTTAGAAAATCTACCTTAGCTGTAAGGTCTTAAGCAGAACACAACATAGCTGTAACGCGGGATTAAAACTGGATGGATGACTTTATCTGAAGCTCCATCCATTGGGTGTATTCCACATAACATTGCATAGAAAAACGTCGAGATGGTGTTTCAACTTTTACTTAAATTGTTTACACACTAAGTCTGCGAAAATTCTGAAAAGGTCTTATTGATCGATGCTGTACAGTATTATTCTGCAGACGGTCCTCTGTGTTTGTCCAAATATGAGCAGAAACAAGAAAAACGATAATTAATCAACGAGCGGATAGACGTTTTATATGTGCGTCTAGTGATGGCCGTGTATGCTCTGTGGAATCATGGACAGGACGGTAGCGTAGATTGAGTAGAAACATTTGACCAACTCCACGATTCAATTGTATTCTTCTAGAACACTCACCCGTTAGGCAGGGTTCATAGACGGAGCTACAAAACGCAAAGTGAGACAATACGAAAGAGTTACAGAGCATTATTCTAGATTGTTGTGTTAGTATACTCCTGATTCCAAACATATGTCGTAGATTTGAGAAAGCACGTTGCAAGCAAAGTTTGACGTGATTAGAAAACCTCAGATCCACATCAATAACTAGATCTAGATTTTCTGTAGAGTTCACATATTCTAGTTTTTGATCTCCAATTTTGATTTCTAGAGATGCGTGAATTTGCTCTCTTATTTTGGGAGAAACATTGAACAGTAAAAGCTTAGATTTCTTTGAATTTATATTTAATGAGTGTTCAACTGCACTGCTAATAAATTCTTTCAAATCCTGATTTATTTCTTCATTGGCTTTGACAATATCTTCCCGTTTAAAAGAGTAATATAACTGCGTATCATCAGCATACAAATGGTATTTACAAAAACGTAATTTAGTTACAACATTACTAGCGTATATTGTGAATAAGAGCGGTCCTAAAATATAACCTTGTGGCACTCCACAACTTAGTTCCAGAGCGTTAGAGTAGTTGTCTTTATTAACAACAACCTGCCATCTATGTGTTAAGTAATTACGCATTAGTGTAACAGCACGAATATCAAAACCAATGAAATGCATAATGGATAGAAGTATGTTACGATCAATGGTATCAAATGCTTTAGAGAAATCTAAAAGTATTAATGCAACAGATTCATTATTATCTAAAGCATGAAATATATCATCAGTTACCTTTAGCAATGCAGTTTCACAACTATATCCATTCCTAAAACCAGATTGGAATTCAGTTAGAACATTAAATTAATCAAGGTGTCTCTTTATCTGATAATACAGTACTTTCTCAAATACTTTGGACAGTACAGGCAGGATACTAACAGGTCTCAGATCCGATAGTGGTTTAGAAGTGGATGTTTTGAGTAAAGGATGTACTAATGATGTTTTCCATGCAGAAGGAAAAACCGATTTTTCAATACAAGAATTTAGGATGTGTGTTATGCCAGGCAAAATTACAGGACAACATATTCTAATCATTTTAAGGGAGATGTTATCGATTCCTTGAGCGTTTGAGTGAATAGACATAATAATCTTCATTACCAAATCTTCATCTATAAAAGAAAAGGTAAACGGTTCAGTAACAGATAGCTGTAAGTTTGCATTATAATATTCTACTAACTCATTGTTTGTATGACTAATATTTTTTGCACTATTTACAAAGAAATTATTTATGGCATCTATGTTACTTAGTTGATCAGGTAAATTATGGCTGTGCTGTTTGTGACCTAGACCCATTTCATTTAACACTTTATATAAATTACTCTTAGAATTATCACTTTGAGTTTCTTCCTCAATGTAAGCTTTTTTCCCTAACTACTAATCTATTAACAAGATTTCTTAGGGTTTTGTACCTAAATCACTCGGTGATATCATTAGTTCTACGATAACTTTTTAAAGTATTGCCTTTTGTATTCATTAACTTTTTTAAATTATCCTTAAGCCAAGGAGACGACTTTTGCGTTATCTTTGCTTTTCTTACAGGAGCATAGATGTCGAATAAGGATAAAATTGTATTGTTAAAAAATATAAGTTTTTCATCAATATTGATCATCCTATATAAGTGAAGTAAGCTCGAGAAGATACGAGAATTTCAGTCTAAGTTCAATTTAAACTTGGTCTATCCGAAGTAGAGACCAATGAAAAAGTAAATTATGGTTTTTGTAACAATTGATTTCTAAACAACCAAAATCTGTTGGAAACTAAAAAACTATCATAACTGATTTATAACCAAAGCTTTTTCCTAAGAACAAAGATTGCTGCTATAGGTATAAGTTGGACTCTTTTATGTGGCATCTCATCCTAATTTGTCAAAGGTTCAGAATGCAAACTCTAACTGATGTCTATTTAAAAATTCAAAAAGCTCTATAATGATTTATAATTGCATATTGCGGGCGATTTTTAATATTTATGTAATTAGATGTTGTTTCGCTACATTGAAAAATAAAAATTTATAATTGACCTTTTTTGTTGATCGTTTTGATGCTAATTAACGTGTTGATACTTGAGATCTTTCAGAAATCCGTTTTATCAATATACCTTACAGTTACAGTCGATAGTAATTTTCTAATTCCCTCGAACCCGTTATTAACATGTTACGCATCGGGGGGTAATGCTTGAAATGTTAAGCGATGAACTCTATTTATTATAATATATTGACTATCAGAAATCTGTAACTACGTATTCTATTAACGTTGTGAATGGATTTATGTAATCTGAACATTCACGATAATACTGAACCCTCTAGTAAAGGGTGACAGTTGAATATTAAATGAGAGTACAGATAGAGGTCATTAATTAGAAAATACTGACATCAAAGTGTCAAACTAATGCAGAGGTTAATTTTCAGTATAATCTGCGGCGTGGCAGTTGATTTATAAATAATAGTCCAACTGTCTCACAAATGAAAGGAAACAATTATTTTTAATTGTATTTTGATATTTCATGATCACAGCTCAGAGGGTAAGAGTACTACCATATCATGTAACATACTTGTTAATTAATACATGCAAGTATGGAGATGCATCAAATGAAAAAATTGAGAAAGGTAAAATTGATAAATAAAATAACATTAAGAATTTATCTACTGAAGTAAATTTAATAAACAAAAATAAGTCATTGATTATTTAAATTAATTTAAATGTATGTATTCTGTATGCGAGAACAAAACTTTCTTGTTCAATATACATGGGCCTACGTGAACTTTCAGATGATCATTTGATTATTTAACTTTTCTTTCCTTCTTATATTCGTAGTTTCAGAAACCACGTGAAATGAAGCCGATCAAAGCCTACTAAAATCTCGAGGTCTAGTAAGGCGTGAACTGAAAAGCTCCTGAAAGAATTCACATGTGTATCCTTTGATAAGTTCTAGTATTCAAAGTGTCTGAAAAATTCAAATTCTTTCTTTTGAGTTTTGATAGATCTCTTTGAAAGGCAACTTTTATGCATGCAGATTTGTTGTTTAAAAATCCTTTACGGAGAACTTGAAAAATATATGGAAAAAATTGTTTTGAGTTAAACAACACACCTGTAATGAACGATATGTCACGAGCTTCTGACCAACGTAAACAATTAAATCTGGAATGGAAGCTCGTGTACGAGTATATCTTTAACGAACAACATTATATAACTTGCTGTGTACTTGTTATGGAATTCAGTAGCGTAATAATAATGACGTACAGAATATGTTGAAAAAAATGTTCTATTGGTGAGCAAGTTGCTATTGTTTAAGGTAATGTCGCATTGAGAGAAAAATAAGGCTAAGTAAGAGATAAATTTTAGTAAAAATAAAGCAACAGAAAAACAAAGAAAAATAAGTTTCATAAAACATTATTGCCCTGAGGAAATTAGTTCTTAATAAATAAGATGTTTGCTATTACAACTCATCACAAAAGAATGTCAGGACAAATCTATTTCTATTTATTGCATGACATTTTTTTCGAGGACGAAAACAATCCAAGCTCAAGTCAAGAAATATAACAACACAAAAACAGAATTTTATTCTGCAGCTGTGAAGAATATTACTAGTTAGTAAATCTATGCTTGGGTCACAAATAAATAAATGCAAGGCTCGTATTTGATAATGTGAACACGACTTTCATTATTTAAGTTTAGTATTTAGTTACCGTCATAGAATCATTGTAATTGGAAACGCTACTACTAATTATTCTATTTTAATGAAAATCTACTTTCTCTTTCTACTGCAATACTAAATAATTGCTTTTGAACAATAACAACAGTCAATAACGAGCTTTGACATCTTATTGTGTGCAATTAATGCAACTTATAAAAACTGAAATTCCGTTACGCGTTTTATCTCAAATAATAATCACAAGATAAAAAACTGTTGCATTTCTTTTGGTCACAAGCATACAAGTACTCAGATTTCTAGAAGATTTAATTTATAAACTATTTAGTAATAGATTAGAAAAAGTTGTATGGGGAATCAAATTTAGAAAACATTTTTGTTATCTTGAAGTGACCCACGTACTGGCTAGTAAGTTAAAATATTGTGTGTGGTCAAACAAAACAATTATTAAATATTGCTGCCGATAAAACTAACTAAAATCTCATCCATACAGAAACAAAAAACTCCGGGTAGCTAGCGCCAAGTCGGAAACGGGAGAGTTCAGATTAGTATCTAAACGGTGTTAAATATATTGTTTAGTCTAACAAAATTTAGCTTCCAAAACTGATTGATATTTGCTGTAATTGATGAGCGTTAGTTACTAAAGTGATGTCGCTACTCCTAAAAGTTTTGGTGACAAACCGAAAAGCTTCGACCATTAGACAAAAATCTTTAAAATCCCATTACCAGCACTGTACTTTCAGGTTTTTGTCAGAGGTTTACCTTATGGCATATCTTAATTTGCTTGTCTAAACTAAACCAAAAACTACTAACTTTGTGCAACGCAATCCCATGCTGGTCGATTTTTCTGGGTCTGTCGGCAATGATATTCCGCTCACAGCCCGGAAAAAATCAACTACAGAAAACAGTCAAGACAAAAATTTGCTTTCTTTATACTCATTATAGTTGGTAAGCATCAGCCAGGGCAGTAGCTAGACAAACGTTTGCTATAGGCAAGTCGGAATTTTTGCCCCCCCCCCCTTTGAAATTTAAAAAACTCCCGGGCTTTGTATTTAAAAATTTCAGCTTTTTGCAGAAACTCTACGGAATATAAGTCCCTCAGATATTTTATGCACAAATCTTTAATACACCCATCTTTGAAAACGACACACCATTTAAAAACTCAAAATCAGCTGAGAGTTCATTTAACTTTTCGTCATCATCACATGATTGGGAAGTTATGGAATCCACAACATGGAGTATTACTTACCTTTGTTTGACATCTGGAATCAAGTTAGAATCAGTTCCAAGCTTTCCAGGCAGGAATTATTCGATTTTCCTTTTCCACACTTCTTTGCATTGTATGAGAATATCACAATTCTGGTATATGTCTTTGGTAACTCTTTCAGTTTTAGCAAATCAATCGTTTTTGTAATTCTTGATTTCATCTAGTAACTCTTTGATTTATTTGTACATTGTATCAACTGTCACATTCTGCTTTTGTAGTAAAAAATTTACTTTATTAATTTTTACATATCAGAATACCAAAAAACCAAAAAAATCACAAACCTGAAATGCCTGAAGTTTTTTTTTTTTGAAAAGTGTTTGCTCCACTAACAGTATCCTCAGTGTAAATGGCTGGATCAGTCATCTCTTGTGCTAGAAAGTCTTCAAATTGAGTGGCTAATGGTCTCAAAGACCACCTCGTGTTACTAAATCTTTTTAATGGTTAGTTTAACGTACAGTGAACTAAAATACGAGGCACCACATAAGTTCAAGAAGCTGTTAATCCGACACTTATTCTTTGTTCAGGTAAATGCTCTCTGTTAAGTCAAGCAGGGCCATGAAACATAACAATGAAGAGTCCAGTTTTACTTAAACTGAATCTACCCAGGGTAATTTTAATTTTGGTTCACCGTACATTTAAGCTTATCCCGTCTGAATGTAGAGTGCACAAAAAAAGGTTTTTGAATTGTTCCAAAAAAAGTGATTACGTCGTAGTTGACTTAGGCACTATGTAACGCCACTAAATTTAAATTGTGTTCTGAACATGGCACAATATTCTTATAACAATCCAACTTGAACACTGATATTTCCTAGCCATTTGGGCGCCATTATCGTAGGCCTGATCTCTCATATTTTAGATATTTTTTGGATTGCTTCAGTAACAAAGTGATTTTAGTCGATACTCACTAGAAAAGTTTTAAGTCGATAACTCATGTTACGCCAGTCGCTAAATCCTGTTTTCGGCCTAGAGAATTGGGTAGTGCCTAGTCCAAACAGCAAACAAGGAAAGCAATAAACTGCATCGCGTTCTACACAGTAAAAAATTCTATTCCTGTGAACACCATCTCCATTTGGTAAGATTCTAAAAAAAAATTCTTTAGAAAACTCTATTGTTTGTTATAGGATAGCACTCTAAATGATCTCGACGTACAGGCCCTTTTGTTATCAGAAGTCCGAGAAAGTTTTTATCTCTTTTTCAACTTACACCTTAATTCCCTTTTATTCCTTTTCTTAAAATTCGAGAATTCTAAACATTTGTTTACCATTAAAACTTAGTATCCTTGTGTCAATTATAAATTCAATAAAAATCCAGTTCTTACTACTACTGCTCATTTGTTGTTTAGAAATGCACAAAAAGTGCCAACAACAGATAGTTTGAAACTGACAAATTATTTTTATCACTGTTCTTTAGTTACATATTTCCCTCGCGCTCTTATGACGCCCCTTGTCTCTTACGTCCCTAGGCGGGTGCCTACTCTGCCTATATCAGCTACGGCCCTGGAGTCAGCTACACATTCTATTCAATAACTACAATTCTAATCTGCTAGAATCTACCTGCTTTTGTACAATTATCGTTTCGATCAGTTCTTGAATTTTCAAACACTATTGGTTATAATAATTTAATGAATTCTTAAGTATTTTTGTGCATCCACAGCTAGACAGATACGAATATTATAACGGTTCTAAAACTATAGATTGTAACCTGGGCCGAACAAGACTAACAGAGAATATAAGTGCCAGCAAGCTAGCTCAAAAGACAGGGACGGGCAGAGCCAGCTAAAACGTTCCTAAGCCAATGAAAAGAAATAATTCCAGTTATTCTAAGAAACACCATCGAGTACAAAATGACAAACCTGAGGGTTTAGGATTTATTGGATTTGTACAAAATTATATGTCGAAGCAAAATCTATAGTAGAAGGCATGAATTTACAGATTAGGAGCAAACAAATAATTTACAAATAAATAAACTAACAGGAAAGCTCATAAATAACCAAGAGATTATTTGAAACTGTAATGAAAAGTAATTGAAGGTATTCGTATTATGCAATAACATGAATTTTATAAAGTAGAATAAAAGTGCAAAATGTAAAGGCTCGTGTTTTAATGATGAATAGTAATGAACTTTAAAACCATAGTAACTAATCTGACTAAAGCTAATGCTAAATGGATCTGCAGTTAAGCAAAAATAAAATTTATCAATATACCATTTAAACAAATACTTTACACTTTAGTATTAATAATCTTAAGATTATGTAATTTGCGAATCCTTGCTTTCTTAAAAGATCGGATTCGTCGGCAGACCATAAGTACAAAATATTTTTTCAGAAAGAGTGGGCAGTCAGCGAGAGTAACGCGGGGAAGAGAATGGGAGTTTGTGTTTGCGAGGCTAGCCAATCGTGAGTTTGGGTGCCGGAAGGAGAGTTTGAAGTAGCTCGTGTTCGGTGTGTTTGCATCTCGATGACTTTTTTGGAGAGATAGGGACGCGAGGCTTTGCGGCTGGGAATATTCAAGAAATATAGAAGACAAAGCGGAAAGTAAGTGGCAGAGTGGAAATGAAGTATGGGAGGTACGAGCTAGTGATGTTGTGGCTTTGTGTTTTGTCTCGCCTGGGTAGTTTTGAGACGTTATTGATCTTGTGACGGCCGCCGAAGGCGGCCGACGTTCAGGCTTCCCCTTCGTCCGGGGCGCCTCCGGCGGCCCCACCTCGAACTTTGCTCTCGTTCAGGTCGTATTTGGCGCCCCGGCTAGAAAATGCAGAGGGGAACCTTAAAATTAATAACGTTTTTCTTTATTAGACGATATACGTGCAATTTGCAAAGTATATAGAAAAAGCCCCTCTCTAACAGAATATTTTAAAACCGAGCGAATAACTTTCTCGCACACTCGCCAGTGGCGTGCAACTTTATTCGAATTTAGCAACTATTTCGAAATATCCTGTGTATCAGGCATTTCACGTGAAATCGCACAGTAATAAAACATCAAGTTTTCATAATCACTTGAAATTTTTGTTATATGTTATACCAATCAAAAAAAGAGACATATTTTTTGTTTACGCCAAATGTCATTATTTTGTATTTTATTCTGCATACAAGTTTTCAAGAATTAGCGCATCCCTTAGTATAAAACCGTTTGTCTTTCCTTTATTACACAACATAAAGACTTCCAACTTGGATTATTTTAAAGCTTAAAAGATGATCTCAAACACATGTACTTTATACACCGAAATTTTTAGTATGAAATTGCTGTCATAAACGCACTTAACTACAGTTGCTTTATGAGCGTGCGATGAAGAAACCCGAACCTAATAAGGGGGGTAAGCAAACATAGCATCTCATAGGATTTCACAGAAAGTGATTCACTCGCTTCACCAAAAATTTAGAAACAAATGAATTTGTTGCTTTTTAGGTTAGTTTAAAATCGTGGTTACGAGTTATTACAGTGTCTGCACTAGCGTTGTACATTAATAATTGAATTTATGAGTACTCGCGCTGTAAAAACTCGACGACTATTGATACGTCGTTGTCTACACGCCGGTGTTTGGTAAGTGATTATAAACCAACCAAAACAAATCCCATCTTGAAATTTTCCACACTTATAGAGAAAGTATCAAGGAATACATACATATTTTTTTTAGAATTTTAAAACATCGGGTTAATGTTCAAAATTAATTTTATAAAATAAAACGTATTAGAAATTACAGTAGGTAACCATGAATTTACTTTTTGAGTATATGTATGAAAAGGTGCTTCTCAGCCCTTGCATTATGCTGAACAGCAAGTTCCTGCCATTAACAGAACAAGAAATATTTACACTTAAACAGGGCAGTGCGTACAAATTTTCGGAAACTTTGATGCTTTGTAATTACCATAATAATTGAGTTATCCAGATATAAAAATATACGTATCTCTTATTTTGTCTTAAAAAAACGTTAAAAAAAGTTTCAGTATAATCTAAGACATGAAGATCAATTTTCTCCAAAAATTGTGCGATTTCACGTGGAATGCCTCGTATACGGATCAAGATATCGGCAAGCAAGAAATTTTCCTCATTTAACCCAATATAAAATAAAAGAAATCGCAGAGGTCTCTTGCAAGAACTATCCTGCCGTTGGATATAAGTCCATCCGGATTGCTACAGCATTTCCGTAACGACAAAGGTCCGTATTACCCTTATGCCTAAGAAAGAGGTTAATCAACTTATTAGGAAAGGCATCAGTGGCGTACAAAGTCGGAGTACATTCGTCACTTTTTGGCTCGTTCCGGACAAGCCGTAGCAAATATTGAAAAACTATTAATTTCATAGGCATCGACAAAGGGGGGCCTTATCGATCCCCATTTCAATATCGAATCCATCGGATACGGGGGAGTCGGGGCAAATTATCCCCCCTTAAAATCAGGATTTCCCCCCATTCAAGTTTTAAAGTACTAGAATAAAAGTGCAAAATGTAAAGGCTCGTGTTTTAACGATCAATAGTAATAAACTTTGAAACCACAATAAGTAATTTGACTAAAGCTAACGGTAATTGCTAAACTAAATTTAAAGAAATATTTACACGGATATTTTATAGTTCTAGGGAATACATGACGTCAGGAAATAGGATCTTTCGTTAAACAAAAATAAAATTTATCAATATACCATTTAAACAAATACGTTACACTTTGGTATTGATAATCTTAAGATTAAGTATAAGAATAGTTAGCAATCTCTGAGACCTTTTTACAAATTAAAACAAAAATGAGTTGAACTATAGCATGATAAAGACAAACACTGAAGGTTCCATATCTAACGATACGCAACGGTAACGGTTGATGTCCCATTTCTCGATAAAGCACCCTTACGATTCATTCATTCCACAAAAGATGATATTGCCACAAGTCGGCAGTTTAGTAATTTCTGTATGTGATCTTACCTACAATTTATGTGAGGAAAGGAATAGCTTTGGTCATTACCAATCAGACTTCAGAATTGAAAATGATTCCAATTCGGCATAATTTATACCAAAAATGGTTCTATTTAGTGACCTAGAGATTCTCAAATAATAGTTTTAAGATTATTATCTTTAGTATATTTGCAGTTAGTCTTGAAAATCGAATTTGAAAGACGATAAAATATACTAACATAGTATCGGGGTTTTGCTCTAGATCGTCTTTAGGGTTGATCTTAACCTTTTACCTCTTCATCTTTCATTTTAAATTTTCTTCATTTCGAGACAAATGCACGAATACTTTTTCATCCTAAATTAAATAGGAAAATGGAAAGTGTTACCAATTTTTAGGAAAAATAGAATGGCGTAGGCTTTGTCTGGGAAGAAAGTACAGAACCCCCTGTATCTAAGTCACTGGATTTAGTTTTGCATTAATTGTCATCTTATCAAATTTATAATAACATGATATAGGCTTGGGCCAAAAATGAAAAAAAAATATAAAGAAAAACCAATTTCTTTCTATAAATTTCAACGTCCTGTATCTCGAAAAAGGTCAATTTTAGGACACTTGTTTACGAGAGTCGTTTGAAAAGTCCGTGCAAAGTCAAAGAGATGGCACTACTGGCGTACATCGAGGTTATGTTTAGTTAGTAGCATCTCTTGGAAGAACACACACCAAGTTTCAGCCAGATCGGTCTATTTCTTTGTGTTTGGCATTCGTTTGAATCGAGGAAGTCGAGTGATTTTCAAAAAATGGACGAAAAATAATTTTGTGTGTTGATTAAACATTACTTTATGAAAGGCAAAACGCCTCAGGAAACTAAAGAGAAGCTTGATAAACATTATGGTGACTCTGCACCTTCGATTAGAACAGTTTATAAGTGGTTTCAAAATTTTCGGAGTGACCATATGGGCACAAGTGACGCTAAACGTTCTGGACGCCCTGTTGAGGTTACTACTCCAGAAATCATTGATAAAATCCATGATATGGTGATGGATGACAGAAGAGTGAAGGTGCGTGAGATTGCTAGTACTGCAGGCATCTTGAATGAACGGGTACATAATATTTTGCATCAACATTTGGACATGACAAAGCTATCCGCAAGATGGGTGCCGCGATTGCTCACGCTTGACCAAAAACGAAATCGTGTGAAGTGTTGCAAGGACGGTTTGCAGCTGTTCCAGATGAATCGGCAGGACTTTAAACGTCGTTTCGTCACTGTGGATGAAACATGGATACATCACTACACTCCTGAGACCAAAGAACAATCTAAACAATGGGTTACCAACGGGAAATCTGCGCCAAAAAAAAGGCGAAGACCGTTCCTTCGGCCGGAAAGATTATGGCGACTGTCTTTTGGGATTCGCAAAGAATAATCCTCATCGACTGTCTGGAAAAGGGTAAAACTATTACAGGTGCATATTATTCATCGTTATTGGACCGTTTAAAAACCGAGCTGCAAGAAAAACGCCCACGATTGGCCCACAAAAAAGTCCTTTTCCATCACGACAACGCACCAGCTTATACCTCAGCAGTTGTGGTCGCAAAATTAATAGAAATAGGGTTCCAACTCGTTTCACATGCCCCCTATTCTTCAGACTTGGCTCCCTCGGACTACTGTTTGTTCCCCAATTTGAAGAAATATCTGGCGGGAAAAAGATTTTATTCAAACGAGGAGGTGATTGCAGAAACGAATGGCTATTTTTCAGACTTGGACATATCCTATTATTCAGAAGGAATCAACAAACTAGAGCAGCGTTGGACAAAGCGTATAAGCCTAAAAGGAGACTATGTTGAAAAATAAAAAAGGTTTACCCCAAACAATTAAGTAGTTTTTATTTTTGCACGGATGTTTTAAACGACCCTCGTATATAAACCCTTTTTTACTTATAAATTATAATTAGCCCAGGTATCACTTATAGAAATTGTTTACCATCATTAGGAAACATTCTGTATATAATGGTACTGACAGAGATGATTATTTTATAAAGTAAGCTTTAGTTTTATGTTGGTCTACTTTATTCGTCTAAGAATTTACTTCTAAAACCAAGAAATAAAACATAAACTCTTACTTGTTTAAAAATCAAACTCAAAGAGATATCAATTTTTTCCAATGATCTGATTAGTGCTCACCATGTAAGTATACACATATGATGAATATTTGCCTTGTGGGTACTCAATTAGTTTAATGAGGATTAAAGAGAAAGCTATGAAAACCACCTGCATCCTTGTAGAAAATTTTATATCATTTTTTTTGTATTACCTATTGGCGTATCATCGCTGCAATTTCTCTCAAGAAATTTATTCTTATCATGAAACTGAAACTGTATTTTCCCGATGTCTTTGTTAAAGGAAATAAAATCTGTCGTGATCTCAAAACGCTTTATATAAAATCTCTTCAAATCGTAATCGTTGCAGAGAAGATGCCATTTATCATCTTTTTAAGTGACGATTATATCGTAAAAGCGTAATAAAGAATATGCAGTAGTAGCAGGTACTACATAAAATGCCACTTTTGCTGCCTCTCGTCGAACATTCGTTTTACACCTCAAGCGGAGCTTCCTTCCTAAATGGACTTTACTTAAAATAAGTTAAAAAGTAGTGTCGCGTCGAATGATTTTATTAACGAGTTTGTTGATTAATCTACTTAGTTGCAGCAATTTAATTATATCTTAACAAAGCTATTTATTTCGCAACATGAGATCCGTGAATCCGAGAATGAGTTTGTTCCAGTTTAACGGCTAGAAATCGTGTTAGTAGAATTTGCATAGGAAATGAATCTGTTGACATTACCAATATTCCAATCTTAATGGCGGAAAGTGCGTCCATGTAACATGGAAGCTAATGCTTTTACAAGTTATAATAAGATTAGCATAATTCTCATCATCGTTAGTTAATTATCTAACCTAGTATACTTGATAATTTTATTTAAACGTGTAAACAAACAAATTGTTTTTCAGCAAATCTAAAATTAACTAAACCAACCATTTTTGTGCAAATAAACAGCTTTTAAAATCAACAACAAATTTAATGTTGTACACACATACACACGAACGATTCGACGCACAAAATCCAACAAATCGTGTTTCATTTACACGATATTCGATTTATCTTGCGGGATTCTAATGTTATTTGAGGCTTTTCTAAAGCAATCCAGTTTACTACTCTTCAATCTAAATGTACCCACTGGCTTTAAAACCTTGTGTTTTTTTTTTGTAACTCTTATATGACAATAAATGGAAAACAAAACTTTTTTTCAACCAAACAGTAAAATATGAAATTTACAAACTTTTAGTGCTTTTGAAATGTAAGAGCCGAAAAGAAACTCTTTTGTCAGAAAATATATGTAAACCTTGAAAACAAATTGAAAAACTGATGTACAAAAGAAAGACATAGTTTTACAACTTATACTGTGTAAAAGGCTTAGCAAGAAAATATTCAACTTTGAAAGTACACAAAGGAAGAAATAAACAATACACTTGATGTTTGTTGAAAAAAGCAAACGCAGCAACAGAAATATCTTGTTTGAGATATATTTTGTACAATTACTACAATTTAGTTTTATTTTATTTAAAATTGCTTTCAGTTAAAAATCACTAAAGCTATACGAAGAGTATTGTAAAGTCGTCACAACATGATCCTTAGAAAATTATTAGTTGATTTTACTCATTTTCTAATTACCCTAAAATATTTCTATAAAACACGATGTATTCTTCATTTTTCGAGTTTTCCACACACTTAATAACTTATCTCCTGGGTGTGTCGAAAAATGGGAACTGCGATTTATAGTCATTAATCAGTTGCAAAGAACTAGTTTTTGATCATAGGAGAGATATTTTCATCCTTAGAGAACGAGCAACATCCAATAGTTATTTAGCAAGGGATAGGTCAAAGAGACAAATTGGATATCTTTTCTACTTGACTGCAGATTATTATTAAACATTCATAATCGATAAGTGTAAATACAATTTTTCAGGTGTAAAACTAGAGTAGATTCTGCTTTAGTAAGTGGAGTGGCATAGTCTGTTCATTTATTTTGTGACAGAAAATGGTAGGTTATTTTAATGAATCATACATCTCAATCGTTTTCTACCCACATATTTGTTATTAGTATTGCTTAAGTTATCAAAGATTCTTCTATTTTAATCTTTGGTAGACTAGGGTACACCAATATCAGATCAGCAACCTGAGTGGTTACATCAGATTGCAGAATAAATTAAAATAAAGTCTATTTTACTGTAGGTAAGACTTAAATAAAATATGCAAGCGTTAATCATCAGAACAAAAAAGTTGTTACACTTTTCACACTAATATCCAATAAAACATTTTTGAGGTACTGACAGTCTACAGCACTTTTCTGATTAAAAACAATTTTATAGTGTCCGTTGAGATTTTTGTCAAGCAATTTCCTATTACGTTGTGATATACAATTTAATCTGAGGCATTTATTGTAATACTAGAAATAAAGAAAAACCAAGAAGACTAAATTTCTGAAGGTCGGTCTTTACATGTTAATTTGATATTTGCATGACTCCTTCTGAGTCACGCTGATTCGTCACAGAGGATTCTCCACCATAAGGTCCTACATCCTCTGTTAATACGCTGCATTGTCGTCATTCCTAAAAAAAACCCTGCTAGTTTGGTAACAGTCTGGTTCCGTCCGCAAGCCCCGTTCGCTTACCAATAGCGAACCTACCCGCCCCTTTACCCTCTGATCCTTCCCTACCTAACCACGCAAGCAACGCTTCAGTGGAACCGTACCAACGCACCCTTTTATTATCGTCACTTTTAACCGTTCGCCATTTCGCACTTTTCTTTATTAGGCTAGTCTATGCTAGATTGGTCCCTGATGTGTTAATTCCCCATTTATGTTAATTCTCGACTTCTTACCGCTTCCCTAATTATCCCAATACTCTGCCCTCCCTATTATTGTCCTATGTATCCCATCTGCCCTAGCCTTCTACCCTCCCTATTACCTATGTATTCTATTTTCCCCCCATTTAACGCCTCCCCTCTCCACATCTCGACCCCGGCCCACCAAGGCCGCCAACCAAACCCACTCCGCCCATCCACCACCCGCATCACCCCTTCTCCTTTCTCAGTTGCTCTCTCTCGACGCTTCTCTCCCATCTTTCGCCAGCTGACCCGAGCGGCCTGGGTTATTGCTTCGTCAGGATACCGTGCCTAACATCTAGCCGCTGGTCGACCAGAGTACCTACGTAGGAAGAGCTTGCATAACAGCGCCGGGCGAAGCAGTTGGCTCCATTGCCAAAGGCTCCGCATCCATAAAAGCCCCATGGCAGCCCTCTTACTCAGGCGGGGTAGCTGAACAGGGGATCCACGGTCGGCTTGAGCGCCATAGGTTAGGCTCTCGGAGCGATGCGAACAGGGATAGGGCCTCGGAGGCAAGCTGGCCGCTTCGGCGAGCCGACGCCAAGGTGCTTCAAGGGGCTAATTCTATCTTATTTCTATCCTAAGTCCTAAATTTCCCTCGGCACGTTTAGCCTCTGCACTTGCCTTGCAAATTTCTGTAGCTCCACCCACCATTCTATCACCTTACTTAGTCTCCTTACCTCATTTATGTTTTGTGGTCCTCTGTATCCTGCCTTAACTAATCTCATATCCCCTTCGGCTCTAGCCTGTTGTTCTATCCTACACTTGAAAAGCACATATTCAGCATTTTCTTCCCCTTCTCCACACTCGCATCCTATTCCTCTATGGGTATTTTTCCTATTTTAACTAAGAATGTTCTAAAGTTCTCATGCCCCGTGATTAGCTATACTACGTCCCTATCTAATTTTTCTTACCCTAGCTCTGAATACCATTACCATATCCTGAATAAACCTTGCTACTTGCTTTCATGACTCTTAGCCTTTCCCTTAACCTTCTCTTTACTAATGCTCTAGCGACGGTGACTAACACCGTCTCAGCTTCTTCTTTTATAGCTGCCTGTTTTGCTAACTCGTCTGTCCTCTCATTCCCCTTCACCTAACCCTATCTACTACCTCCCTGTATACCTGCCATGTTTGTACCTGTAACCCGGTTAGGTTTCTCATACCCGCTAATGCCAATAAAGCTGATTTACTATCGCTATGTACACTCTCCGAATGCAAAATTATCCCTAATGCATACTAGTGCCTCTCTAATGGCGAGGAGCTCGCACTGGAAAATGGACCTCCACTCCCCTAATCTAAATTTCCCACTCGCTATTTCCCTCCCTTCGTTGTATATTACATACGTGGCCTCTGCTTTCCCATCCTCCATTATTGCTCCAACTGTATAAACCTGTATTGCATTTTCATTTTCTTGTTCCTCCCCATCCTTCACCGTAAACCTTTACATTTAAACTTGGATTGAGCGAGATCCTTATCTTTGGATTTCGCAAAACGTCGCAGATCTAATGACATTACGCTTTCTACTATCCTCGTAATAGTAACATCCTTCGTCCGAAAAAATTAAACTTACGGGATTGTAATTGTTTGGTTCATGTCACGGCTTCCAGCTACTTATCAAACAGAAACAATATCCAAGATAGAAACAACACTCAGAGAATTGAAACGGATGAAGGAATAACAGTTGGCGTGATGCCTAGAGATAACAGCCTGGTCATCAGTAAGTTTGTACATGAAATAGGCCTAAGCTTTCCAATTGGATATGTAGTAAATAGCAGTGATTTGTTTACCTCGTTATACGAGCTCTTCTTGCAATTGTCTTGCACACTTATTATATATTAATATGCAAGGTAGCAATTCTTGTTGAGATTTCCTATGAGAATTTGCTTGCCAATTATGTCTAAAGTCCATAAAAGTAAAAAACAAGATACAGTACCTGAAGTATCAGGTGTTTGGAAAACATAGTATCAAAGCATCGTTTTTCTGTACTTGGATTGTTGATATTGGGCTTAAATTTGATGTTTTTGGTTCAGGTGAATGTAAATAAAATTTCTGCCAAATCTAGTAATATACAAAGTGTCGACTTGAGTTGGCGACATATGGAAAATTTTTTTAGTTTTAGTTTTAGAAAAAAAAGTTATTCTTTATAAAAAGTTCTGCATGGTCTAAACCCCAACTAGGAGTCAAACCTCAAAATTTATCAGTCATATACGAGGTTTGTCAATAAATATGAATTTGGTACAAGAGTAAAGTACTTTTGTCAATATCGAAAATTCTAATTTTTCAATCAACACTTGTGACCAATATGCATTCAAAACAAATGTGTGGTGTGGAATTTATAAAAATAATATGATTGGACCTTTTTTTGGAGAATCTTTCAAGGCGGACCATTATTTACACTTTTTACACAATGAAATAAATAATTTTCTTGATAACCGTCCATCACTTGAACGTCAACAGGTATGGTTCCAGCAGGATGCCATAGTAAGTTAGATAGTTTTAATGGAAGAGTTATATATCGGTTTTTGGAAATTTGGTGGCCACCTCGGTCTCCAGATTTGACCCCACTTGATTTTGTCTTGTGGGATTACTTAAAACAAGAGGTATATCTTTATCTTTAGAGATGTTGCTCATTTAAAAAGAATACTTAGAGAAAAGGTTCATAGTATAACTCCTGCTGTGATTAGAAGTGTGTTGAGAGAATTTTCTGATAGAACGATGAGCAGTATGGGGAGAAAAGACGGATATGTGGAAGCATTAGTCAATTGCGGGAAAAGATAATATTACTTATTAGTACAAAATAAATTATTATTTTAATAGAAATGAGAGAATACTGTTTGCTATTACAGTTATAAAATTTTTTTGAAAAAGTATCATATTTTAATGTAAACGGATATGATTGCATATTCAAACATGGTGTTTAACTGTGAACAACTTTTCATTATTACAATTTTCGATATTATCAAAAATTAACATTGACAAACCTCGTATATGACTGATAAGTTTTGAGGTTTAACTGCTTCAAGTTAGGCTTTAGACCATGCAGAACTTTTTATAAAGAAAATAACTTTTTTTCCTAAAACTAAAAATAGAACAGGTTTGCATATGTCGCCAACTTAAGTAGACACTCTGTATATGAACATTCTGTATACAAAATCTAATAGCTGACAAATCGTATCCCCTGGTTGAAAAAATTTCTGTCCTCGGTTACCCATAAAAGAGAGACAGAAAATTTTTTATTTCATATACATTTCAAATGAGTGAATTAATGCTTTAATAATTTGTCACACTATAAAGCGTAGTTATGGTTTTCACCCATAAAAGGCTTCATGGTAGATAAAGGGATTTCAATTTAATAACCGTTTTCTGTTATCTTTTTGGTTAATAAAATAAACAGCCTCAAGTATCTGCAACCTAGTAACGAAACACTTTAAGACATAATTATGTTTATACAGGGTGTATTATTTCAGGTAGAGAATATCAACGCTACTCGATTCTGCATCAAAAAAAAGGCAAGAAACTCTAGAACCAAGTTGTTAACTCTTCGGTTGTGGGAATATTAAGAGTCGTATATTTTTTTATAATTTGCTTATGACTGCCCAAAATTATTAAATAAAAGTAACCATCCATAGTTTAGATACCAGAAAACATAAATGCCATTGCTTTGATTTACTTGTTTGTAGAAGATATTACAATACTGTATTTACCTAGAAACATTAATAATAACGGCCTGCAAAAATATTACTAAGGTAATGACATATTCTTGCTCCACTTACAATTCTCATACAGCCTTGCAAGTATTACAAATTTTAAAACGCCTTTATTTAGAAAAATATGCTTTTTTATAATATTTCTTGCTCAATTTTTCAAGGAGAATTGAGTGGTGCTAATATTCTCCACCTGAAGTAATACACTCCGTATAAACTTCTTTTTTTATTTTCGCAGAAGCCGCCTGCATATAGGGAGCCCACCATTTTTGTTATACCATGTATAGAAACTGCAAAACAGGCATTTAGTAATAGTTAAGTAGCTGATGTCATAAGTCAATAAAGGTATAGCCATAGCAGTATCTACAGCCATAGTAATCATGTTTCAGGAATATTCTGCATATAATATGATAGGTGCACGCTACATAGAACCGTTTGGCCTTTATGTCAGGTCAGCAGATTTTCTAACCAGGATGCTATACTACCATGAAAGTTGTTTTTAGAAAATTTTCATAATAAAAACCTCGAAGTCTAGCCCTAAACTTATTCTGTTAATAAAACGTGATTTGTATTTATTTTCCCTTGTTCAGAATAGAATCAGAAATATATTTCGTTCTTTTTATAATAATATTTTATTTATTCTAACTTCTAGTCTCTTGACGCAGCGACGTCTTTTTGAGCGTTTTGCCTACTCCTAATGTATTTTTGTAAAAACAGCAGAATTTATCTTGTACATTGAAATATATTTTTTATAGTGCTACTTTCTTCTATAGTTTAATATATTTCAATTAAAAGTTTTTAGATTTCTGTTATTAAATTGTTGTGTTCGTGGAATCATTAATTTTGGATAGTTAACAGTTTTCTTCTTAATTAGTGTTATTCTAATTCGTTTTTATTGGTTAAATTCTGCGCTTAGTTTTTCGCGGAGAAAGTTGACTCTGACCATCTCCGGCCTTTGCACAAGCCTGTTGGCATTTTTGTTATTTGTCGACCCATCATATTTAGCCCAGATCTCAAAATTCCAATTTCGCGCAGTAAACAAGTAACACATTTGCAGAAGGTTACAACTGGCTGTATTTTTTTCTATTTTCCAAACTAAAACGAATCAAGGTCAATTCTGTTTGTAGCTTTCTTTGTAGGGGAAGCTGTTGTTTGGCCAAGATCACAAACTTTCAGTTTTATCGCATATTGATACAACACCCCTATGGTTTCTTCTGTTTCTTTGTGTAACAAACAGATGATACATTTGCAGAAGCTTACAATGTTTTCCCTCTTTTCCAAATTGAACTAAATTTATACTTTTCTCAGATGGAAGATTCCTATCTTTAAGGGTGATAAGTAAAGAGCGGTTTTTTAAGATAATAAAATGTCAGAAATAGGATCCTAAAATAGGAAAGATAGAAAAAGATATAGGACAAAAATCCTAAATCAGAAAACTAAAACATTTCTCTATTAAAATGGATTTGAACCACGAAAAGTTGCTTTCAACATCCCTTGATGTAATAGGTGCATATTTGTAAATTGGAAAATTTTGTAGTAAACTTTGGATGTCAACACTTTCCCCAGGTAATAATTTTCAACGAACTCCGAAGCAGTCGTTACTGAATTTACGAAGTCCGTCTGTCTGTCCGTATTTGTATTAAATTTTAAACTTTTAACTTCAGATTTGGATTCTATATCAGAAACTAAAGACTACGTGGTGCTTTCGTTTTTTGATAACTAGCTGCCAAAAATTGGAAAATTTTCAAAAATATTTTTTTACTTTAGAATCGTATCTACATCAAAAAATAAAAAACATGTATACTTTTAGTTTTTTTTATATCACCTCGGCAACATGGTCAAAATAATCGCCGAAATGTGAAAAAAGTAACAAAACGGAGTTCGTTGTGGTTATGTTTTGCATTCCCAGATGTTTGTATATCCAACATACCTCCATAACCTGGATCTTTTGTTGTAGCATTTAAAAATTTCTCATGCGTTTAATTTTCCAACATTTCCGGTGCACCCTTCAGAGACGTTTCTACCTCTTGAATTATGGTTATTAAATCTATAAGAGATAATCCTAATCTCTAGTTTTCTTATGCTTGAAATTAGAATTTTAAAATGAGCTTTAATGTAAAGGAGAGTGTTTTTTATATTTAGTCGATTTAAGTAACCTCGTGCTTTAACAATAGCTTCAGAATCTGGTTCTAGGCTCAGAACAACCTGTAAAAGTTTATCCATTAAATAAAAATTCGTATAAAAACCACTTCAAAATATCTCTTTTATTTTCTCAAAATTGTCAGCATAAAAAGCTGCTGCTTCCATCCAGCTACACCAACTGGTTAAAACAGGTTCTGGTGGTAATGGTAATTCTGGTAATTTTTCCTAATAAAGTTCAATCCTTAAAGGTATTTTCAAGAAAATCTTTTTAATGGACGATACCAAACCGTTAATATCCCGATACTGCGAACGAATTGTTTTGCACATAAGATTTAAACCATAAGCCATACAGGTTAGATGGATTAAATATGGGAAAAATATTTTTATATTGATTCCACACTGTACCATATATGGAGCTCCGCCCGTTAACAGTAGTTTTGGTCTTTCAGGTTTTATGCCCGAATGAAATGAAAATGATATCATAAAATTATAATTCTGCGTATTACACTACCATTCCCTATTTACCTAAAGAATTACTTATAAATCGTGCCATGGCTGCGTTGTTTGTTCTTCCTAGTGGTTTGAATGCTAAAACTGTAGAACTCATTATTTCCCCGCTGTTTAACTTTCCATTAATCATGTTTGCTATATTTCGGCCTGTAATATCTGTGGTTTCATCAACGAAAATCCAAATGTCAGAATCACTAACAATCTAACGAATCTCCACGAAAACCTGCAGTACGCTATCAATTAAGTTGTTATTCAAACAACGACAACCAAAACCAAGCATTTTGATGAAATTTTGGCAAATAAGTTTGCCTCAACGTCAATTCACTTGGGATATTTGAGGTGTTAATTGGGCTATTGCCATACTCTGTTGCGATATTTTGTCGTTCATCACTCTTCCCAATTATGAGCAACATCTTCATGGAGAAGCAGAAGGTGATATCTCAGTTTCAAGCAAAACACCTTTGTGATATGGGTAGTGACAAAATATCGCAACAGAGTGTGACAATAGTGACAATAGCCCAATTAACACCTCAAATGAGAATCCACACTCATCAACTTTCTGCTGTTTTTATAAACATTTAATTAACCCTGGTGATCTCATTTTATAAAAAGAAATATTGGCACCCAAAAAGGCCATATAAAATTGATTAACAGAGGCATCCTGATTAATACCATTAATACCCTTCTCATGTTGCAGTAAATGCGACACTTGGTTACATTCGAACTGCAAAATAAAAGATTTGCTTAGATATACCGACATTACCAGATACTAGTTTTCTAAAACGTTTTACGACAGGATTTGCAAAAGAGCATTTCCTCCCTTTCATCGGAAATCTAAAAAAGTTCGGCGTTTTTGGCTGTTTTTAGCCATTTCTGAATTTTTTCTTTCCACGTTTCTTTGTGGCATGTTTAGTTTCTATTTTAGTAAATAGCTAAATTACACGACGACGTAAACCACTGGTAAACGTACAGATTGTTAAAAAATATTTTCATAGAGAGAACATTATCAGTAGCGCGCTGCGCCAGAGGGGTTGTACCTACTTGTATAAAAGTAATATAGAAAACATAAAATATACAAGCACCGCCAGTGATAATTCGTTGCTGCTCAGCTGACGTGGCATTCATCCGAAACTTGTCTACTGCATACATTCCTCAATGAGATCTAAGCATTATTAAGGTTAGGTCCCATGGAAATGGCTGAAGTACCCACACAGCTACATTGAGATGCGAACGAAGTTAAAGTTGTTGTAACTCAACTGAGGGAATAAATAAAAGAAAAAGAAATAAAATATCCTAAAATAAGAAGCTAAAATACAGTATTTAGGATCAACATTCGTAGTTTAGGAAAAATAAAAGGGGGTGCCAAATGATTTACTTTTTATAGAAACGAGTTTATAATTCGGTTTTCGTTCACGCCCTAAATAATTAATAAAAAGGATCTTTCCTACGAATCCGTTCTTTAGTGATAAGGAAAGAGTTGGGCCAAAGTATACATACTGGAATCTCCTGGAAAAAAAGGTTTCAGCATCGCATGTTAATGCTAACTGACTCTTTTCTTATCCTTAGATGAGATTCTTCTGCTTTTCGCAGAATACTAGATGTGAATCTAATGCAAAAGTTTATACTGCCAATATGTAAAAAACCGTTTGAAAACATTTATTAGAGATCAAATAATTATATCAGAAATGTGAGACTAGTGACCTGTTTGTTGCAACTAGGGAGAATCCTTAAAAAGATTTTTTAAAATTATAGATTTACAGCTAAATTTAAAATTATTATGATTTCACCATACTACACAATTTAATTGTTGATTCACTAAAAAGTAGAAATTAAGATTTTTGAGGAGTAACTTTTGATAATAACGGCGATTTGGTTTCTATGATAAATTTCCAAATTTTCTGTATTTGGCTGTTTATTACTCTAGTAAAAATTTGTAATTTTCTTCGAGGTATTTTTTTCTCTGACTCATCTTAATATTTTTTTCACTTTTTTGGGTAGATTGGACGTAAGTGACTATCCTGACGTCAGCAGTGCACATGTTAGTACAGTTCTAGAATCTGTGAGACGTAATTGCGACTATTTTTAATCTATTAGATACTACTTGCTGATATCATTATGATGTACAACTTAGAGACTTGTAAACCTACACAGATTATTGTTCAAGTTTTTTTAGGTTTTTTTAAATTAACATACTAAGAAAAACATAATAAAAATACCATTGTTTTTGCTGGGGAAAAGAATAAAATCGTTTCAAATACTAATTACTTTTTAGTACTACAAAAACAAATTAAAATAGTAGATAGCAATGACCTAAATGAAAAGATTTACTGCTGGCCAATTTACTCATCTTACTCTTCTCAGAAAGAAATTTATCTGTTGGTGATTCACACAGGAAATAAGTCCAAAAAGAATTTTTAAAAATTCTAGATTAGAAATCTCTAAAGTAAAAGTAATACAGAAATGCACCTCTTTATTAAATAACATTAGAATTTGTGAAATCTGTGACGCACTTAACTGTTTTAAAAATTTCTAAAAAAGATTCCACTTGCATTTACATATTTAAAAATTTATTTATTGCCCTACTGATTGCAACGGTACAACTGGGTAGTTAAACTCGTTGGAATTTCCAAATCGAGATTGACCTCAAAATTTTCAGGGTTACGATTGCAAAGCTTTCGTTGATTTAATTGGTAAACTGAAAATCAGTCCAGATCTTAATAATAGCAGAATTCATGTGTTCCATATGTGCGAAAAATTGAAACTAGACTACAATAAAGAAGATAACCCACAGAAAAATAAAACAACAATGCAAAAGTTTGTAAACTTCTCTTAAAAGTTCAAAAGTTCAAATTCAAGACATTCACAGACACTTCTATTTTGTAAAGCTACAGGCTATTACGTAATACAACCACTTAAGTAGTCCTTTAACAAAGTATCATTAACCACCTTAACTACATTAGGGGTAAGCTTTGAAAGCTTCTTAAACTTCAGTCAAAGCTGCTGCAATAAGGATAACTAGCACTTGCAAAGAGCTCGAACTAATAGCCAGAGCATGTCTGTGAAAGTTGAACACAATAATTTGCTACGCGACATTTACCTTGAACGACACTGACTGTGAAAACTACAAGGTTTAAAACGTACAGCATTTCAAATTATTTTTTTATAATCAATTAATTTTATTTTTAATAAATTGCATAAGAGTTGAATAACCTAATTAAAATTAATTTTGATTTGTTCGCTTTTTAAAACATGAACTTGCTGTTCACATTTGAAATTCAAAAGTAAAAAAATTAAAAGTAAGCATATGTAGCCTCAACTCCTAAACCGGAACGAAGAGTTGTAAACCAGTATTTTAAATAACTGCACTTTTTTAATCTGATTTTAATTTATAGCAAACCACTTTCTTATTTTTTTTACTCTTTATTTACTATTATGTTTTCGAGTTTTTATTTCTGAATTGTAAAAAGAAGGATTAAAGATACTAAAAATAAAAGAAACAAAAAGGAAATGGATTATTAATGAAACTTTCTGTACCGTTTAGTATCACAGTAATAAATATCAGAAATTAGAATTTAGAAATTTAAGTGTCTTTTAGATAACATGGGCTGGTTTAGTTAGAGTAGACTTAAAAAAATATTACCAGTATACTTTTTGTCATTAGAACAGTGTCAAGACTGTAAAAATTCTAATTTTACTTATTTCCTTCGGCGATAAACTGCAACTAATTCTGTTCGGAAAAGGGAAAACCGCTTCTCCACTTCTATTAGCAAGTAGTCGGGCATTTTAATTTACTTCTACTTTGCTGTAACGGTCTGGGTTGTAGATTCACAGTGTTTGTTTATAATTTATAGCAAAATTGAATAAGACTTGGTTGATGAAGTAGTTATTTTTCCGAAACACTTGGTAGTATGCTATCGAATAAATGGATGTTCTATCGTAGGTTATTTTATTATACTCTAAAAATAACAAAAATACTTAATCTTTCCCCCAAGTTTAGTTAAGCTCCATTACATGAATATATTCATGTTTCGTCCTTATAAGAAATAATACAAAAATAAGAGGTAGCGTCGGTTTTGGGTGTCAGCAAAACAGTTGGTGTATATATAATACTCGAATTTCTATATGTAGTTCTAAAACTTGAACGTCTAAATTATAATTAAACATTGTGGGATTACATAGACTAAATATTCTGTATAAAAAGTTTATAGTTGTAGTTGTTATTTTATTAAAACTTATCATCACCTGTTTGTTAAATAATAAACTTCATAAACTAAAAGAAAAAAAATCAAAAACAATATGATACTAATAATTATGCGTATCACTAATTTATCGAATAAGAAGTTCAATATCCTGTCCAGGAAATAACAAAGCAAAATTACAATCACAAATGGTTACTTTTCAGAGGTAGGAGCCAGTTTATAGAAACTTAATTAAAAGCTAATTGAGAATTAAAATTAATTTGGCGTTATTGCTAGTATTTAGTCAAATTCTGACCAATCAGATTATCAGAATTGACAGTTAATTCAGTAATAAATTTTAATCTTGATTAAATATTTAATTCACCTTCTATATAAACCTACCTTAAATCCATTGTCGTTTTATAGATTAACCAAATACCTTCCTACGGTTTGCTATATCCTTCTAATTGGATACGTTACGGAGAAAAATGTGGATTTCTCCTAAAACCCCATACGAACATAGTGAAGACACCAAGTTAAATAAAGTATCAACAGATATTGACACTATAGAATCTAAGATAGCCAACATAGGCCATATATTTCATTAATTTATTAATGCTACGTGATATTGAGATCACAATAGATTAACTCGATCGATGGATATAATATTACAAAGAACTGCTACGAACAAAGAAAATATCTGAAACTGAAAATTTCAAGGTCACGATCAAGGGTATAAACAGCTACTGCACATAAGTAACAACATACGAAACCTAGAAAACATAAAATACGTTATACAATATATTCAAAATAACAAGAAGGCAGAAGTAGATACTTAAAAAGTACATAGAACGCGATATTTTTTTTTTTTAGATATAACACCTTTATTTAGGTATGACTACTACAATCTTAATATAATTAATTTATTAGTACACATGAATTGTGTTTATATTAAACAAGACTTGTGCTTGATTTTCCAGTCTTTTGTCCATCTGTTGATTTTGTTCAGTGTGCGTTGAGTTTTCTCAACTGCTATTGATTGTGATTCATTTACCGCCATGATTACAGTATCATCTGCAAAGGTTCCGGTGAATGTTTCATCTGATGTTGGAATATCAGCAGTATATAGCAGGTCCCAACACACTTCCCTGCGGTACGCCTGCTTTTATTGGATAAAATTTTGACTTGGCATCCTCGTGCATCACTCGAAATTACCGACTAGCTAAGTATGATTCTAGCAATCTGCAGTAATTTTTGGGTAGCATTTTACTCATCTTGAGGATTAAACCTTTGTGCCGCACTCTGTCAAACGCCTGCGACACATCAAGGAATACTGCAGACCAATATTTCCCTTCTTCAAAAGCTCGTTCAATGACTTTGATGACTCGATGTACTTGATCGATAGCTGAGTGTGTATTTCGGAATTCGAACTGGAAGTCCGGGATGTTTATTAAAGGCTTAAGCCGCTTTAAAAATAGTTTCTCGAATAGTTTTGAGATTGTTGGAAGAAGTGAAATCGGTCTATACGATCCAACTTCCTCGTCTGCCTTATCTGGCTTTTTTAACATGATTATCTGTGCCATCTTGAAGCACTCAGGAACGTATTCCAAGCGTAAGCAGGCAATGAAGAGATATGTAAGCATGATAATGGCCTTCCTTGGCAGTTCTTTGAACACCCCAGGTGATATTTCGTCGATCCCTGGTGCCTTTTTTGGATTGAGTATTTGATCTATTTCTTTTGCTATTTCTATTGGTGTGAACAATTTGAATGCTATTTCTGGTTGATAAGTTGGTATAGTTTGGATATCAGACTGTATTTCGTGTGGTTGGAATGTATTTGCTAGATGTTGCGCAAACAATTCAGCTTTTTCACCGTTTTTTTCGTAGCCAGTTACCTTGAGTGTCTCTTATGGGAGGGACACGAGTAACGGGCCTTTTGTATCTTCTTGTCGCTTTCCACAATGAGTATTCCTTGTCCACTTCCGGTCCGAGGTTATTTAAGTACTCGTCGAGGCAATTTTGTTTGTATGTATTAATCATTTCTCTGACTTGATTGCTTATTCTGTTGAATTCTGTTTTATCAGTAGGGTTTCGGGTAGTGTGCCATATCCTTCTGGCTCTCCTTCTTTCTTTAATTTGTTCCCTAATACTAGCAGGATATTTTATTTCACATATGGGAGTTTCTTTTGCTTCAGGGGTAGCTTTTCTTGCTGCTGTTTTGATATTCTCAATAAAATTCCTAGATTGCCATTCTAGGTCCTTTTTAGATTTCAAGTTTACTTTTAAATTGATTATCTCTTCCAGTTTATCTCTGAAGATGTCCCAATCTGCATACTTATTTGTGAGATTAGTTTTTCTTTTCTTTTTGATAATATTTGCATCGAGGCATAGAAGGACTGGGGTATGATCTGATGTTAGATCATCACTGCCTTCTACTTCAATATAATTTGATCCAATTCCCTTTGATATAAAGAAGTCTAATAGATCAGGTGTCTTTCTCACATCTGTGGGCCAGTAGGTCGGTCTGCGTGAGGAATGATTATCACAATTTAGTTGGTTAATAGCACTTAATAATTCTCTACCTTTTCCAGGTGATATTAATCTTGATCCCCATGCTGTATGTTTGATATTGTAGTCGCCACCGGTTATAAATCTCGGACCGAGAGAATTAAAGATGTCGATGAAGTCATTTCATGCTGGGGTATGTCCAGGTGGACAATATGCTGCAGCAATGTTAAGGTCAGCTCCATTTCGTTGGATTGTGATGACAGTCGCTTGAATGTAAGGTTCGCGAATGTGTTCTCGTTCATAATGTTGAATATTTTCTTTGATTATGATCGCGGTACCTCCTCTAGCCCGTCCACTTGGGTGTGTAGTCCAGTAGGAGTCATAGCCACGTATTTTGATAAAATGTTTGTTTGAAAAATGTGTCTCAGCTCAAATGAGAGCTATGTCTATATTGTTTGTTTGCAGATAGATTTCTAGTTCTTGGGCTCTTTGATTGAGCCCATTTGCATTCCACGTTATAATGCGCAGGAACGGATTATTCATGTTTGTTTCTGCTTGACTTGGTGTTTGGGGTATTTTGGTTATCTCCAAGTTTTCCACCCTCTTGGATAACTGACTAAAATTCTTTCTCATTTCAGTCTGAAATTCGGTGAGCATTTTCATCATGTCGCTGATGGTAGGCTCGTCACTTGCAGGTTTTTGTTTTTTTGCTTCAGTTTGTTTGTCGTTGGACTTTTTGGTGGCATTAGCGTAGGTTCCAGAGGTTGAAGGATTTACTGGTTCTTGTGGTTCGTTGTGTACCATGGTATGTGGCGTTACAGGCTTGTGTGGCTTGTTAGTTACTTGCTGCAACCGTTGTACCGCTGTAGTTTTTTTTTGACTGCAGTTCTTTCCTTTTCTTTTGATACACTACGCATCCTTTGTAGTTGGCTGTGTGTCCTTTCTCATTGCAAAGTGCACATGTTGCTACACTATTACGTTGTTTCTTGCATTCTCTTGTATGGTGTTTACCAGCACACTTGACACATCTTGCTTCTCTGCTGCAAAAGTTTTTTGTGTGTCCAAGCTGCTGACAGTTAGTACATTGGGGAATACTATTGTTTTTTTAGGCGGTTCTACGGTTATCTTGCAGTCGACAAGTTCTTTGATGTTATAGATTTCTTTGTTGTTTTCCTTTTGCAGAAGATCGACATAAAACAATGGAAATACCTTAGTAGTTTCTTCTCCGCTTTTGTTTATAGACTTCTGGACGATAGGAGTGATGACAGCTACTTCATGACCTAAGGCATTTATGTCTTGCTTGATGTCATCATGCTTGGTTGACGCTGGTAGACCTCTGATCACTATTCTGTAGCATTTGTCATTTTTAAGTTGATAGGTATGGAATTCTAACTTATTAAATGGGCTGTTAGTTGTTCCTTTGTTAGCTTCTTTTATTTCTAGGAGCCATTGTTTGACTTTTCGGTAATCAGTTTCGTCATCAACGGTTATGTTGATATCATTGTTAGACACAGCTTTAAAGTGTATTGGTTTTGCCACTACACTTTTTTATTTGTGACCTGAATATATTGAAATCATTAATGTTGCTCACCTTGATGGGCGGTGGCAGTGGTATATTGCCTTTTTCTTTCTTCCTTTTGGTGACTTCTGATTTCTTATCAGAGGGAGACGGTGTCATTGCGGACTTTTTTCCTCTTTTTATCTTTCTTACTTTTTACTTCTCTCCATTGAGGGTTTATTTCATCCTCCAATTCTTCTTCGTCAGTAAAGTACTGTACTGCAGAGAGATCGTTTGTTTTGGATGATTCCTGTAGATTGTTTGACTGATCACGTTGAAATTGTGATCGGAGGGCTGCAATCTCACTATTTAACTGTTGTAGTTGTTGATTTAATTGTTGATTAATCGTTCTTAATTCATTGTTTTGTAGCATAAGTGTGTTTGGATCAAAATAATTTACTGGGATTCCAGGCTGCATGCTGGTGTTTTGTGGGTTCATTTTATCGCGCGTTTATTGTTTTTATCACTTAAACGGTCACTGAACTCGTCACATACTCGTTATCAGACAACGCAGAGAGCGGCGGACACGTCCGTGCTCTTTATTAACCTCCTTAAGGATGCCTTATACAGACACAAGTCGAGTCAGTCTTTGCTTTCCATTAACCTTCTTTACGGATTTAAATACAAACAAGAATCGGGTTATGCCGTCTTGCAGTTTCCCAAAGTCAGACTTTGCTCCCCAATATTTGCATCGTCTGAAAGTCACTCGTTTTACTGCCAATAATTAAAGTATCACCTCGCTAGGACCAGCTCAAGTTATTCTTGAGATGCTAAATACCCGTTGAAACAAAAACCAAAAGACAACCCACAGATCCCCGATTACCAGAAATTTACTCCCTCACCACTACCTACAATAAAAGTTCTATCTGTCCAGAATCAGCCGTTCCTGAAAAACTAACCTCGAAGTTAGCTCAAGACATTATTTAAAAATAACATAAAGATGTGCAAAGGAGTCCAACAAAGTGCGCGAAATTATGTTTAAAGTAAATTAGTCATTCAAGCAATTGCAATAATGTAGAAATATTTCAGAAGGGAACAAAACGATCAAATTAGAATATACCAATCTGCCACACGACCATAAATATGTTACAATATCTCATCTCATTCTGCAAGGTAGTATTATTGGTTTGCAAGTTAACCCTTTCGCTACTAATGGTTATACTGGGTGTCCCAGATCACCCGTCCACTCCTATTAGAATTAAGAAAATTAAGATTTTTCGATGAAACGAACACTTCTTTTACTAATTTTGACGTGCTCTTTCGGATGGTGTAAAAATTGAAAACCCTCGAAAACCATCAGAAAGAGCACGTCAAACACAGTAAGGGAACTGTTCTTTTCATCAAAATATCTCCAACTTCTTAATTTTAATAGGGGTGGACGGGTAGTCTGAGACATCCAGTATATGTCCCAGCAAATTTCGAGCTCAGAAAATAAATAAATTTTTTCGAAGAAAATCATTTTAATGTATGTAAGTATTTAGAAACGGTATATATATATAGCGAGGTGTCTATTTGAAAAAAGAAGTTCATGTTTCTAAAACAAAAATATTGCCCAGCATTTACTATTGCTGTAATAGATCCCAGAGGTAAAATGAAATGAGAATCTTGAACTATTTCAAAAATATTTTATTACTCAAAATACAAAAAGAAAAATTCCAATAACCGTATTCAAACTGAACATGGAAACAGACAAAACATTTGTTACGTAAAGGGATGTCAGATTTTGATTCGTTTTTCCACCTTCTTTTGAGCAGATCTAAGATATCTTTTTCTAGTTTTTGTTACCATTGGTAGATAGTCTCCAACATTTGTCACATTCCTGGTAGATAAACTTGACCTGCCGTGTGCAGGTTTTTTTAATCACAGATGCATTTTGACAGCCTGTTGAAATTAAGGACTCTGATAGGTTAACAAGAAAATTGAGAAATAGCATAATTGATTTATTTTTTAGCTTCTTACAGATTACAACGGTCGTTGTCAAATAAAGTTCATAATAAACTTTCTTACGCCATTTTGTGTCAACTTCGTATAAACCAGTCAGCTGATCAGACTGGTTCACACCCCCCAATGTGAGAAATATAAAACTAAATCGCTTCCAGGCATGATAATTTAATTTTAGTTCCGTCTTTGCCAGTTCGATCATAGCAGTTACTAAGAACCATCCTTTCCTTAGTGTCCATCCAAAGATAACTTATGGTATCATTGTTATTATGCATGATGTCATATTCGCCTCTTTTACGCTTTCTCTTTTCGAATTGGGGCATATTTGTTCTTGTCAAAATGCACGTCCCGACTGCTGCCAATGAATGGGTATCTAACAAATAAACCGGAGTAATAATTCGATCAAAGCAAAAAGGCACGTCCGATTCTCTCGCTGTGGACGTCAGCTTTTTTACAACTGGTTTGCCTAAAGTGCTTTCATTAGCCTCACTGTCTTTTCCCGAAGATATATAAAAATCATACACATATCCTGTTTCTGTTTCCAAATTTTTATGCCCCGTTTGGTGGGTTTAAGGGGTAGATATTGTTTTAGGGGTGATCTACCCAATTACTTAGCCATAGATTTGTCAATTGATTGATGACTACTTTCTGATCTCACCTGAGCGTAAATTTTTTTTGAGGCGGGCTACTATGTCTTCAATGTAATACAGCTTACTTCAGGCATCCGGCTTTTTTGGCTCATTGAAATAAAGTTTACTTGCTAAGAGCTGTAACCCGTCTTTTAAAATAGTTAGCTTTATTGCTTCATTTCCCAAAGATTTGTTTGACCAGTAAATAATAATGTATTGCAGGTACCTTGTTGTCAGCCACAGTGAATAAGCAACCTACGAAGATCACTATTTCATGTGCATCTGTGCGTTTCTACTTTCTATTTGTCGCTTGTTCTAGGATTTCGAGACGCCGCGCCGCGCTGGTTTGTGCACTGGGCAACATATTGGAGTAAACTCTTTGGGAATAGTTTCGAAAAAATGTCTAACTCATACGAATTTCTATTCAAATTGGCTAAAATGATACAAGCCTTGTCATCAGGTATTTTCATACGATGAACAAACTGATTATCTGCATCGTCCCGCCCAATAAGATCACGTTTGTTAGCAGGCGGATTGGAAGGAGGAAGATGTTAAAGTGTGTTACTTTGAGAGTCAAAAGAAGTAGAGAAGCAAGCGTCGCCTGAATATTTTAAGTTATCGTCAGTGCTGGTAGGAAATTATCTGTTTTTCTTTCCAAGAATTTGCAATTTCTTTGGAGGTTCCAAATTAGATTCGCTGCTAGAATGCTCGCTTTCAAGCTTTTCCAATCTAGTATCTTCATATGGTTTTACATCCAATTGAAGATCTGCACAGAATGTGTCAACAAATTGTTGAATTTCTTTCTTTCGTAAAGGTCGTTTTCTGAAAACAAGAAACATTCTACACCAATGGGAAACATTGATCCATCTTGACCTACTAGGCTAACAAAAACAATAAACGGAGAACTAGTAGTATGATGTATCTGCTGTTACTTACCCAGGCATATTAGTACTCAATTTCGAAAATATAGTAAATAACTTTATTTAAGCACCTGTTTTTTTGCACAAAATGTGGTTATATCGAGGATAGCATGGTAGCATGCGACATTCGTCCATACGGATTTGACGCTGCAATACCCCTACACAGCTGGGACAGTGCACAATGTAATTTAAATAGCATTAAGGTACCTATAGTACTCTTTGACCTTTTGTTGGGACAAATATAACTCAAAAGTATTTTAAAAGTTGTTTTCTAGAATTAAGCCGTAGCGAAAGGGTTAACACAAGTAAGGCCAAAGAAATGAAATAAGCTGGGCATATATAGAATAAGTGAAAAAGTTGTGCTATTTATTGGAAAGTGCATAACAGGGAGCAAACGAAAGCAAAAGAAGCATATGGTGTATCTAACCGAGCCGATTCTATTATATGCTTAAATCATGAAAATATTTCCGGATAGTAACGCATAAACGAGTTTTTCCTAATGAATCACAGTGTCATATTCATGAAATGTTTTGGCCAAAGGAATATCGAAACAAAAACTGCAGGGCATGTCAAAGCAGAGAAACTAACAAAAGTATCTAAAGAAGAAAAACTAAAATGGAAAGGTTTCAGTTAAAAGAATGATGAAGATAACTCAAAGTTATCATAGAAGCGTACCATAGACAAAGAGGTTCACAAAATGAGGAAAAATATTAAAACGCTTGACAAAAAAGTCAAATGAATTGGAGATGCTTGGTAGAAACTTTATGCTAGGGTCGGATACGTTCTTGTTATTAATCATAATATATGAAATAGTAATGAATAAAACATCCTCTATAGATGTCGCTTAAATTATGTTCTGAACAGCAAAAAGTAGTAGTTTGATGAAATAAGCCCATTCTGCATTTTTAGTTAGCTATCATCTACACACAAAAAGGGAAAACCGAGCAACATTTGCCTAGAATTCATTTTACGCTATGTCCTACTACACGACGGAAACCCTATATAGAATAAACGTGCAACTAAGGAGGAGGAAAAGTTTTCGCGGGAAAAAGATTCTTCCCTTTATGCAAAATTCATTTAGTGAATCAAGACAAGTTACAGAAAAAGCTCAATTTGCAGAAAGAACGTCATTTAATTTCGCAATTAAGAAAAGTAATTTTTATTTACATCTACAGATCAGAGAAAAGAAGATAGCAAAATTAGGTATGTCTGAAGGGTCAACAACATAACAATTTTATAATACATACGAGTAATAGGTAGGAGACGATTAGAGTTTAAAAGTTGGATTCGAGTTTTTTTTTCTAAAAGATTTTTTATATTAATGGCTTGAAAAAACTTTACAATCCCCTTGTGATGTTAGCCAAAAACGAAAAAAAACCTTGAAAGCTTCAATATCAGTTAATTAAAATCATTGATAGTCTAGCTAAAATATGATAAATATATTTTTTATGAACCAGCGCGTGCTTTTAAATCATCCTGGGAAATCTTCCATCTTGACTTTTTTGAGGTCATAGACCTTCATTTGTACATTTATAAGTTAGTTCTTTTGATGTACCACAAACTCAAAGATTACGTTAATATCCAAAATCAATTATAGGCAAACACAAAGGGAAATTCATTTTTATCTTTTGGGGATAGCAAAATGGCTTTTGGTTTCTGCTGTATTTCCCTCGGCCACGCCGGATTGGGAACAAAAGTTAAAACGTAGAAAGAGTATATAGTAGAACTATAGGTTTACCATCATCTACTACTCAGAGAATTCGTGCAATGTTTGGAGTTGACTGTAAAATGAAAATAATTTCAGAGATTAATTATAATTATCAAGAAAATTTAGTGTTGATATGCAGCAATTAAAATTATTTTCATAGCTTTGTAATTGATTCATATTTTTGTATCAAAATAAAATTTAGTTAATTTAATCAGAAACGGTTCTTTGAGTATTTTATTTGAAAACTCATTAACTTATAATATTTTGATTTTGGAAAAACCTGCAATAATTATAGAAATGCCACTGTTGGAATATTTCTAACTAATTAAAAGATTATAATCCTGAATTCAAATTTATGAAATTTTGTGCTAACTTATAAACCTAATGACGTCAATCACAGTAATTTTTCAATAGGAAGTTTTCATCCTAGGTTACTAGAATTTTCCTTTCTTATAGTTTACTCAGAAATATAAAGAGGTTTCTAAAGGTTATCGATCCTATAATGAGTTGTTGCATAATTTTTATGGGAAAAAAAGAAATACAATTTGTACCGTTAGCAAGATTATTAAAATTAGCAGAGAAGGTTTGCATTTCTTAATACCTGTTTTATAAATAATTCGTAGTATACTTACTGTAAAATACAAGCTGTTTAAAAACCACCGTTTGTAGTAGCTACCTTAGTAAAATACGCAAGAAGCTATTTTGTAAATTTATTATTTATAAACAAACATTTATTTGTTCCTAACATCCAACTTAAGTGATTTATTTGTATAACTAAACTAAGTAGCAGTAATATGTGCCCTCTTTCAAGATTTATGTATACTTTGTTGTCACGAGCAGTTATATTATTATTAACACACACAATAGGTAATATCTGTATTTATTATACTAATTATGGCAAATTTTAAAAAATGTGTTTCTTCCGTTTATTATTTCCTCAACAGTAAAATAAACTAGATTTGAAACAACAAAGAAAATAAAAAGAACCTAAAGGGATTTAAAAGTGATGGAATGAAACCGACAAAGAAGTTCGAAGAGCGGTTTGAATATCTTTAAAAAAAATAAGGGGTCGGAACTTTCTAATTTATCCTAATTGAATCCTCGAGCAATAATCAAAATCCTTAGGGTTTTGAAGCATGCTTCAAGATCGGTCCCTTAAATTTCCACGCTTTTATATTTTGATTTAAAGAAATATCTTTTGAGTTTAGAAGGTTTTTCGTTAAACGATTTTATTAATTGTTACTTGACGCAGATGTTATTCAGAAATCATTTCCATTAGAACAAATTTAAAATTATACGGTTTAAGAAAACCAAGTTGTATGCTTCTGGAAAGTTTTCTTAAAATGGAGCAAATGAAAATAAATGACGATAGCTAAACCAGTTTACTGGAATATTCTAACACTGCATTCATAAATGTAGAACAAACACTTCTTTATCGCTTACGTCGTTTCCTTTTATGCTGAACTGAAAGAAGGAGGTGAACCTGAGAAATTCATTGCTGCAACTTTTACGGAAAAGTACAAATTGCTTCAGGAGAAAGTAAATTGTGTTACGTGTTTGTATCAACATTATACGTCAAATTAATGTTAAAATAAAGTCCGTTTTCTAACGTAACATTTTTTAACGTCAACGTAGTTAAAAACTTTGTGCAATTTGTATTTGAGATAATTTGGACAAAACTTGAAGAATGCTACTACTGATACCCCTGCATCACATTTCAAATACTCAATCCTGTATCTGATTTTTCAAAATTACATAATCCACAGGTTAACAGTTACAATCGTCTAGAAAGCACTTTACGAGTTTGTGTTAGTAAAACCAACGTTCTTGTGTACTTAAGAAGGTAACAAAATAGATGAGAGGTTTTATAGCTAATGTACATAATTATGAGTCTATGAAATGAACTTCATTACAAATTCACTTTGAAGAATTAACACAAAGTTTTTTTACCTCTAATACAGTTATATAATCAATCAATGTATGTATTTTCCGTTTAGTTTGTCCATAAGTCATCACAATCGGGTGGTCTTTGAAAAACTGATACGTCTTCTTTAACTAAAAGAGTCTCGAACTGAAAAACACAGAAGAGACGTTCAAAAGCAATTTTTTCAATGTCGAAAATAACAATAAATGCAATCAAATTATTTCGCTTATGAATTATACTGCAACTCAAAACTCAAAGATTTTGACTATACGTTTCCAATGGCCCAAGTAGAAGAAGTTATAAAATATAGCGTCCGATATTGTGCAGAAGAGTGAAGACGCATTAGAAAAATGCCTGCACAATTTTTCTATCAAGTTGCAGAATTTACGGACGTCAGACGTGTTTTGGCTGATGGATCTAGGTCGTCTACAGCCCTCACCACGTTATCCGCTCTCTGCACGTAGATTTTGCAACGAAACACCAAGAGACGAGGTATCATAGAAACAATGTAAATCTTATTGCACGTGCCAGCACTCTTCATTTGGCCGTCCAATGTCGCGCTTCATTATCCCGTTTGGTTGGTGCAGGATGGTATAGTTCCGATTCTGGTTTTCTACCGTCATTGTCCGGGTTGTCCTAGTTAAAAGTTTTGTAAGAAAAGGTCCGTCATTGTTGTGCTTTACTAGCTAAATGTTTCTCACCACCCCTCTTTCTTACTCATTGACAATTATTACGTATCCTTGAAATTCTTCAGACACTATTGGTTCTTATACGCTGCCCGTTCTTTATTGAGTACCGACAATACCACTATAACTTATAGGCTTCTTCCTTCTACTCTGTTCATCTAACACCAAGGCAACGTCCGAGTACGTGAATGTGTTGTGGAGATCGTTTGTTCCACAATGGTTTCATCCATTTATTACTAGTAAGTTCAGTTCGCTACTCTGAAAACTGTCCGCTCCACGCTATCTACTTCGGTCGCCCATCATAGTTTGCAGTTTTACAGTAATATTTAGGAGTTCACAGCGACCCATAAAACGACGAATGTCTACGGGATGTGATCAGTACTGTTACAAATATCGCCATAGATGCAAACACTGCCTAGGTTTCAGAGTCCATGTCACTTATTCATTACTACCGACCAAATGGCCAATCTTTACTTCAACAAAATTTTTTTCTTCTGGCTAAAAACAGACAATCATATCATCTGCCCGGCAATATTTGCGTTTGTCACTTACTAGCTTACTTTGATTTAGTGCTGTCGACCATAAGACTTACACTTTACAGGAATCTTAAAGCTGTCTTTGTAATTTTCATTCTAAATTCAGTAGAATCCGAACTATGGGCGGCTGCTTGCTTTTGCTTTGTTGTTATCCGGTTTTGTATTGTACTCTAGTTGCATTCAAGTAGTAATAGTGCAAGTTCTACATTTACATTTCATTTACATAAATTTTCTAAGGGAATTTATTGAACGCTGGGTTTCCTTTATTTTGTAATAATCATGAGCTCAGTTTTGATTTGACATTTACTAAGATAAGAACTCTTCATTCTATTGATCAAACACAAGGGCACTTAATACTCGGTGTATAATTAATAACTGCAATGCAGCCAGTTACTAGGTTTAAATGAACGGGCGCCTGAGATCAGAAGATGTCATGGAATTTTTTTCTTCAGATGAACTGCATTGTCAGCTAAAGTCGTTCTTCGAATCTAGTAGTTTAGATAAGTATTGTTACATTGTTACATTGTTATTTGAATTACTTTTATATTGAGATAAGTAAAAGAGATTATCAACTTGTGAGGCAATCTAAGTGAGAAAATTTCGTTTAAAACATAACGAGCTCTATACAGTATGAAAAAATACGAAAATTTACCGATGAAATACAAAATGGAAAAAATTCTTTTATCGTAATAATAACCTGGAAATTTGAAACGCTTATTGAAGAATAAAAGAAGAAAGCAGAACAATAGGAAGATGATGGTAACTAACATCAACCACAAGACCTGGTCACTTATTTATTCCACACCTAAGGATGCAAGGAACGTCATTTATCAAAAATCACGATTCTAAGTTACAAATTATAAGTTCTACTAAGATGACATAACACAATCCAAATTGCTTACCAGATCATAATATTAAACCCAAACCAAACAGAATCAAACGAGTTCCAAAATCTTGTAATAAGAAAATAAACTTGACGTTGAAAACAATTATATCCTGCGTCCTGCTTGCTTAAATAACATAAAAATCGAAAAGTTTGTCAACTTCATTTGATTTCAAAATTTAGAAAGCTACCAAAAAAACAATCAACCTAATAGTGTAAACTCGCAAGTACCAAAAATACCTCTTCAAGAGAGAAGACTACAAAAAATACAGCGCCGATTAAATACCACACATGTAACGGAAACGAGAAGTGAACGTTACAAATTGTCTCTATGCAATAAAAATATTTCCAAACAGGAAACAAAGTTGTGCTCAACTTATAATGGGAATTATATGATTATAAATAAAGGAAAAACATCCAAAAGATGCATATTGTCTTCCCACAAATAAAAATAAAAATTCGTGCAAGCATCGACTAACATACCTCCAGGCGATCGTTTTGTTTCAAATAGCATATAAGAATTAATCATTTTCAAAAATATTTTATTACGATAATACTGAATACAACATTGAAATAAAGTAGGGAGATAATTCAAAATTATTATACAAAAACGGAAACGGGAGAGCACATATTTATGATTCACATAAACCACAATGGATCGTCTGCATAAAACTCTTCTGACGTGTCAATTGGCTATGTATTACTGCAGATTTGCCCTCTTCAGTTTTTTCACATTGCTGAACAATGTAAATTCACCCTCATGCACATGTTCTTTCTTCCACAGCCTTTGTCACATCCATATATGAAATCAGAGTCAATATTTTTTCTGGTGCTGGTGCTCCAGTTGAGTAAATTGGGGCAAGAGATGAGCTACATTCCTTCGATGCCCAAACCATTGGATTCAAGCAGTTTCCTAATCACTCCTGAATTTGTAAATGAATAGCGTTGTACAGAAAAAGATTAAGTTAGTTTTTGGTGAAATTACGTTTTCGCCGCAAAGCTTTAAATAAAATATAATATGAAGCGGTTTGTCGCAAAAACACAAGTTCACTAAAAAGTGACTTAAGCCCTTTTGGCATTAAGCGATTTAAATATACACAGCATTAATGGTGGGAGGCAAGCGAGGAAGAATATTAGCATTGCTAGCCTGACCTGCCAGACCATTACAAATTGAAATCGAATATCATTTAAATTTGTAGTGCCTGTTATTCCTGTTTCTTCCTTAGAGTAGGCAGCTGTAATAAATTTCTGTTCAGCTTGCTCAGTATACTCACTTGTCGATATGGGATTGTTGAACACTTGAGGAATATCATGGAGATGTTTAGACTTGTTGAATAATTGAATAACTGGCAGTTTTCCTTTTCTGAGAATACCTGAAGTGGTGTCACAACCACTTATTGCATGAAGGAATAGGAGCTGTGAATGATCGACGAAATTTGGAACGTCTTTGAACTATGAAACCTTCTTTTTCAGCCGCTCTATCTTCCTTCGTCAATAGGATTGTTTTTTGTTCAGGGATAAGAGCTATGAGAACAAGAAGATTGATATTTTGGCCGGCAATGACGACTTGCCGATTTTCGTGAGAGGCATCTACTGCTCTACGAGCAATATGAACATCTGCATTATCTTTTGCAATTGTCGCTTGACAAACTGTGAAACAAAGCGTTCTTGTTGACATAAGTTACTATTTTCCAAAATAGGAAAAAAGCTGGTTCTGGGGGGATATGTGGGGAAGCTACCACCCCAGAGAGGGAAACGTTTCGTTTTTCGTTTACTAGACCCCCAACGAGTATTTACCCGATGTAGCAAAACTTTATAAATTATTTCCGTCTTGCACGAAAATTTGGGCTAATTTCCCTAAACTACCTATAAAATTTATATCTTCGAAAGTAATGCGCATTAGAATTAATCCTCAGACACGTATATGCTTGTTTTGATTTTAGATTTAAAAAAAGAATTTCCGTCAAAATCCCACATGCCCTCACCGTAAGGTCTCTTTGAAAACTATGATTTACATTTCTATAAATTACAATTTGAAAGATACATGATACGTGCGGCTACATTTTGTGCATTTTATTCCAACATCTGTTACTTATTTATGCAATGAGTGGAATACACACATGGAAATTCCGCAAACTTGGGCATTAGCTCAAGTTTTGCGTAACCATGTACGTGCGATAATAGTGTATTCCACGAATGGTGTACAAAATTCTATGTACAACCGTTGAATGGACTAACTTTCAATCAAGATTTTGTGAATACTAATTCAAAGTAGCAGCTGAATTTCATTGTTGAAGATGCTACCAATGACACCAACGTACTTGGCAACAGTGTAAACAGTAAACAAATTATTGCACGCGTGCGGTAATCTAAATGTTATCGCACGCAAACATTACGTTATCCCAGTGAGTGCGATTTGTAAGATATATCTCACGGTTGTGCATAAATAAATTTTATTGGCACAGACCAGTTTGGATACTTATATTGTTCTGCGGTACCTCAGCTGGTATTTTTGGCGAATCGTCACTAGAAAATAATCTTTTTATATGACATTTATCTGGTCTTTTACAAGTACGTGAGAGCTCGTTTCTTCTTGCAAATTGTTTATGCCACTACTTTTTAAAGTTTCCAGAGGTTCCATTTTCTGCTCTTTACTAAGTTTCCCTTTCGCTTCGATGTGGCTCGTTTTGTAAGCTTTCTTCTGACCCGTTGGTCCTTGCAAATAATAGGTTATGTACGCACTTGTTACACTTTCCAGGGGATTCGTTTGTTGTTCCTTTTCAACTCTCCCTTTTGCTTTTGTTTTTCTTTTTTGGGCTTCTTTTTCTTATTTTCCTCTTATTTTCCTCTTTGTTTCGTTCTTTTCCTTCCTTAACTCGCTTTTTATCTTCAACAATTTCTGTTGTAAGCTGTAGAAGTAAGAACAAAAGAAGCTCTTTCAGTTTGTCGCTTCCCTAGTCTTTGTGGCGTTTTGGGACAAAATAAGTGGTTTTCAACTTTTGTCCCTCTTTCTAATTTTTCGACACCATCTGTTTGTTCTTTATAAACGTGTATAAAAGTTTTAAATACTGGTGAGCGATCCGGTGTCATCGACCGATATGCTCTTGTGAGGTTCTTCTTTTTTCATGGTAGTATTTTGACAAGGCAAAGACAGTGCCAACTCATGATTGAGCACATTCAAAGGCGTTAAGTTTTTGACTGTTTTACTTGGTGTTCCTTTGACTAACGTTATATCTTGAAGAATAGTAATTTTGTTGTTGCTTGTTAGGGATTCTCCTGGAACTGGATTATCCATGAAAATTATTGGTATTTTATTAAGTTCGCTTGTAAAATAATCAGTCTCCTTTTCTATTGTACTATTGTTAACGAAACTCACATCTCCTATTTCTACTACGGAACTGTTCAAGGTTGAGTCAGCATTAGGTTTTAGTCTGCGGTAAATTTGTTTTAATAGTTCAAAATTTTCACACTTTGTATTGGATCACCCTAGCATGTTTCCTGAGGCAAGTTCTTCAATTTTTCTGTTTCCAACAATCTCAACAAACTCTTCATAGCCAATTATATTTTGGCTTTTAGAAAATTGGTCCTGTGCATTGTTACTAACTGATTCGTTGATTTTGTTAAATTTTTTTCCTAAACATTTCGATTAAATTGGGGTTCCAAGGCTGAACCACAAGCTCGAAATCCATTTGCTGTAGCTTCGTCTTTAAGGTACGAAATAGCTGACTTAAGGATTGGGGCAAAATGTTTTTTGCCTAGCTTATAGTAAGAGTTTCTCTTACGCTACTGTAAAATTCCCTGTTTCCACAAGCTCTTTAAAGGGCGAAAGCAGGATACGTCCGCTGGCTGAAGTATCCGTGTAGAGTTGGGATAAAATGCAATTCAGATAATTTGGCCTCTTGCTTGCAGTCATAAACTCTTTTACTGACACTTGCATATCTAGTTTTCTTCTGGGGAACCCTTTTAGATGGCTTTTCAGGATCCAGTCAACTAGAACTTACTCTTCGTCTTTAGTTAAGTATGGATGGTGCCCAGGTTCCGTTTTGGTGAATTTAGGACCAAGTCGAGATTGTAGGGTGGATTTTGGTATTCCGTATTTCACTGATACAGCTTTTTTGAAATTACCAGACTTAATTTCCTGTAAAGCTCTCTGTAGCCCTTCTTCGTCATGTTTTTTATCATATTTGGTTAATTTCTTTACTTTTGGCATCTGAAATTTAACGTCCATGAAAGGAAGCTATTACTAAGGTGAAGTTACCGTCGACTATGTTTATTACGAAAAGTAATGTTGCCAAACCCAACAAATGTTTAAAATTAGAGATAATCTTACAGGAAACTTATAAATGCGAGAAAATCGTGCCGGGTGCCAATAGTTGGCACAGTGCCAGTTTTTCACAAAAAGTTGAACTAAACACATAAAAGAATCTTGTCTATTTTTCTTTTTTCGTTATCTAGCAAAAACTCGATTTCCCTTTAGTAATGGCGACTTTTGTGTATTTTTTTATATTTGACAAAAAGCGCCTACAACTGCTACAATGCACGTTATATTAGTAAAATCTACAAGCGTATAACTTTTTTTTAAATCTCACCGTAAAAACTAGAACTTTTCTCGTTACAACAAGCAAGTTAGTAACTCAGGAAAAAAGATAACAGAATTACAATAATATTCTGGGCCGAACATTTCATAGTGCTACCTTTTTATTTTTTATTATTTTTTAGAACAGTAGCTGCCCTTTTTACGATCCTTATTATAAAAACTGAGTAAATTCAGGTAGATCAAGCAAATTATTCTCATTACAAACATGATGAGAAATCACTACATTAACATGATGTACAATTCCTTAAACTCCCTAAACTCTGTCTATTAAAGTTGCACGCAGCACAGAAAAGGGTCAGCTTAATTGGTAGGAAAATACTTTAATCTCCTCTCGTAAAAACATTTTATGCAAAATTTTATCTGCTATTTATTCAGCTTAAATTCCAGCTTGCCCAGTAATATTACTACGGTAATAATAAGAGATGTTCTATTACGTAAATTGGATAATTTTATGTAAATTATTAATTTGAGGACAGGTCTGTAAATTTCTCACTTTTAATTAGGTGTGTGTGTGGATTTTGGTCAAATAACTGGATCTTCAATAAACAATTAAAAGATAAACTTGCTTTATTAGCAACTTTACAATGTTCATAAATTCAATGGAGGACGTTCTATTATGGATGTAATTGTGGCTAGATTACCGGGAAACGGCTAAACTTTACGGTTAACTGCGTGTAGACTGATAACAATAGTATTTAGTCTAACACAAACTGCACGATATTCTTAACATGATCTTATGCTTCCTGCTTTATAAAGAAAATAAATAAGTAAATAATTTTCTATTGTATAACTTGAAGATAATAGACTGGCTATAAATTACCTGCACGATTGGAAGCAATATTTTTCTGCTTATATAGGGCGGCAATAAATTCTAATTTATTATTTTCAACACATCACAAACACCTTTTAAATTCCTATATTTTTAGCCTTTTCTGTAAGCTTTTCACATAAAAGGAAACGGGAATAAAAACAGTTTTGACATGCTAATTTATTGCCTTTATCAAGGGGAAGTAAAAGCAAATTGATGAGTTTGGTCAACGAAATTATACCTTATAAAATCATTACAAATCGGGAAATCTGAATAAAAAAGAACCCCGGATGAGTAGAAGAGAAATATTTATTTTCATGACATCCATACATTGGCCGTATTTGAAATTCAATTTTTCCTGGCATTGATTTATTCGTTGATTTTCATATATGTTAATTCTACTAAAGTTGTCCGTTTCGGAATTCTCATTGTAAATAAAATTTGCTATAAAGACTTTAAATTAAATTGCGCCTTTTAAATATACCCTTTGGACGATATGAAAGCATTTGCAAGCTGGGGAATTACGCTGGAACGCAACTAAGCCCCTTTACAAGTAAGAAAATCCAATTAAAAAGAATTTCCAGAACATTTCCAAAATGTGCTGGGCTACAAGCTGGATTTATTATTGTATTTGTAGTATGGGATTCGCGCTTATAGAGAAGAAAATGGAGTATTATAGAGACATTTGAGAAAGGATTGCACATTAATGTAATTTAATGTTATTTTAAGTGCCTTACAAAGAAGTGAAGATTTTAATTTTTTTTTAAATATTCAAACTTTAGGTTTAAAAAAAATAATTTCGCATTAGTAGTTTAACGGTAAGTAAACGGAAGGTTCTTGCTTAATATATTTTCCCTACTCCTTCAAGTAAAGTACGCAAATCAAGAACGTTAAATTACCGTTTAAAAATCCTAGAAGAGGCTCAAGTATGTAAGATGTAACTTTGATCAAAGGTTTAAAATGACTATTCCGAATTACAAACTATGAAAAGCAAGCAAACCCACACTCATTGAACAGAGAACTGTCTATGTCGGTTGACTGACGGATCCAAAATGTGATAAGGAGTTACTGCGGTTTTTTTAACACATTTTTGCAGATAAATAGGCAACTTTAAAGTCTGTAAGTCGAAGCTAGTCTGATAATGTCTGCAAGCCCTTCAAATTCTGATTGAAATAAATAGAACGACCTCGTTTCAAGTACAAGGTCATGAACGCAATAACGTCAATGAGACCGCTAGGGAAGGCGTGCAGTCTCATTTTATTGGATCTGAGCCTTTTTGTGGCTTCAATCCAAAATTTTATCTTTAACAATGGAAGGAAAACGAAAACGCTTTGAAACAAGCACAAGAACAAAACAGTATATTCATCTCAGTATACAAGAGTTAAGCATCCTAACGGCATTATTAAATGAGAAAGGTCTAAAATAATATACAATGGGCTTTTCCAGACTAAACTGGAAATATCAGAACACATACTGTATGATTGCACAGTGATTGCACAACAAAGGCTGAGTCATCTGGGAAAAGCGTTGCTATCTTTCAATGATGTCAAGGAATTGGAAAATCTTTTTGGTTGATTTATAATTCGGCAGAAATAGCTAGATAAGAAAAAGAGAAGAACTGTTTAAAGCTTATGGTTTTATGCTTCCTTTAGCCCTTTGTACCTATGTGAGTTACTCTTGGTTCGATTATCTACAGTTTATCATTTTTATCTCATTAGAGATCGACTTGCAAAACCAAAGTTAAAAATTGGTGGTATGAACAGACAAAACGATTGTGAAGTATCATCTGCAAATGGACAACATTTTGAAAGGTGCGCCCTCACGTTCCCTTAATGATATCTAAGATTTCATTAGTTCACAGAACTGAATCTTTGTAGTGAAAATACATCAGTTGAAATTACACTCTATTTTGGCAGGTCTTGATCTAGGAAGGCTTTTCCTAATATGATTAGATGGGTTTTTTAGAACCTTGTAGTTATTCTAATATTACCGTTTGGATTATTCGGTCAAGATTATCCAGCTCTGTGTTATTCGATTTAATGATTTCAGTGGAATATGTTGTTAACGGTATTACATAATAGTTAACCCTCTGAGGGCCATATTATCTTTTATTTGAACTCTCAGTAAGCAAAGACATATTTGTTTATTAAATGACATAATGTAATACATAGAATAAAGAAAAATTAAAATTTTCTCATATTTTATAAGAAAAAACAAGGTTACATGGTGAAACCGCTGGTACACACGGGCTAGATATACTTAAATTAAATAAACTTATTTTAAACACTCATTTACTGAGGCAAATGAAATTTTTCGAAACAGTTCTTACTGTCTAATAAACATAATTCCACACCGCAGGTCTTACAAGACCATCTGGATCGATGCACATTCGTCGAGCTGCTGCAAAGAGCACATCTTCTTGAGCTACCATGGATTGGTATATGTTCCCCATTATTATACCTTACTTCTGGGGGTACATGCCTTTTGAAATTACTTAGATTGTGCTTGAGGCTTTTTTTGGCGTATTATTGCTTGTGCCAAGTAGACCATTCACAATAGATAAGCGGAACTCATCTGTTATTGAAGATGATATAAGCGTTTGTAACCGTAACATCTACGAAATGGAAGAAGATCCTAAGTCACTATTTTTTACTTTTTTTATTTATTTCATACAGGCGTTTTAGCATATCAGCTTTGTCTACCCCACCTATAAATTTATTGTAATCTTTGACAATCGATAAACAGGGCACTACTTGTAAGGATCCATCTGTTTGCCTTCTATTTACATTAGAGAGTTCATCTGGATTATTGTAATTTGACAAGAAGCTGATACATCTTTGGTTTTTCCATTTAGTATATAAATTCCACTGGTTACTTGTCTCCAGTTAGTTTTTCCCCGTCTAAGTATTTTATCTTCAGAGATATCAGAAGGTAAAAATTTACGGTTTGTGCGAACTGTTCCACAACCATAAACTTTGTTCTCCTGTAGATATGCCATGAGAGACACTGAACTAAAATAATTGTCAAAGAAACTTCTGTGGTATTTACCAAGAAAAGATTGTCAAGTCTCTAATGACTCGCTCCCCTAACCCAGTTTCAGTCTTCAGGTTGTCGATTTTTCCAGTGTAGATCTGAAATTCGTTTATGTAGCCATTGATATCTGCTCTCACCCAAACCTTATAACTCCTCTTTATAGGTTTGAGGGGCATATATATTGCTTCAGACTAGACCTTCCTTTGAAGCAAAACATTCTCTCGTCAATAGATTGGTACTCCTCAGATTTATAGCAATTTTGGAAAGACTCCAACAAAGAATTCAAGTAAGGACGTAATTTGTACGTTTTGTCATAATTGGGCAACTTTCTGTCCGGCAACAAAGCGTTATCGTTTAATGTGAATGTTTCCCAGTAACTAGCTAAATCTGTTCCTGGTCATTTTACTAGAAACGTAATTGTCACGTATCACATTGCGTGAAGTCCAATAATCCTTGTAGATTGGCAATGGTTTTATACCCATCAAAATGTTTATTCCTAAAAACACCAACATTTCGTCTTTAGTTGTGGGTGTAAATGATCTGCCTTGCTGGGTAGTATACAGATTGGTTTGAAAAACGATGTTATCTACTATATCTTCCGTAAATAAAGTGAGGATATTCTACATTGACTAGAATCGAGGGTCCGTTTGGTTCCTCAAATGGCATGGGCACAACCGGAAAAGCAACCTTTTTCCAAACTATCGGCTTCTTTTTTTGCAACTGCGCCAATGGTACATTATCTTCTGAGTCGTAATCGGAGCTTTCTACGTCTGGAGTAGGAGATTTTGGTAATACTGTGGGAACAGGGTCTTCGTCATCTGAACAGTGTGCCTTCCAAAGCTGCATGCAGTAGTTTCCGAATTTCCCAAGTTTGGGGGTTTTACAATAATTTGAGATAAAATTCGCACTTTCTTCGAGCTAAAGGATGGCTTAGAAACACTTTCAACATCGGAGTCGCTGTCTGTGTAGATTTCTATTTTATTCAAGCTTGTTGATGGTACAAAAATATTATCGTCATCGAAGTCGCTGTCAGTATTGATGGATTCAGTATCAGAAGGCATTTCTGCCAAAAGGTCATCTACTTGATCAATAGACAACGATTCTAACTCCTGGTACGATTATACTTTATGTTTCGCCCCTGAAATTTTAAAAATGAGTGATTTCGCTTGTCCCACTGGTCGCACGACAAAACGGCTACAATTTTTTTGAATAAAATAATCCCACAGTCTACCCCAAGTTGAATAAATATATAGCAGGTGATAAGAACATTCAACATAAAAATAACAACAATTTACAGCTCATTATTATAATATTTTGGAGAGTTTTTACACAATTCATCTGACACACAAATATAACCTCTAAATGTCAGCACTTGTTTATGCACAACAAATGCGGCACACGCTACGTATATGCAACCAATTTGCTTGTATTTACTTTTACGGATGATAGGTGGCAGCACATATACGGCTACAATGTGAAACTTCTGGGCCAGATCCTCAGAAATTGACACTTTGATGTGTGTTTCACCATCTAACCAATGGGATTGTAAGGATTAAGTGTCATGGTGATGACAGTTCTTGAATTTAGGCTTGTCACTCGGTCACAAAAGTCTTATTTCGGTTTGTTTTTGATTTGAGCAACTCCAGATACTTACTTAAATGTTTGAAATTGATCAAATGCAAACTTCACAGTTATGGCCTTTGAGTAGACTACAATTATTGGTAGGTGTTTCAAGCAATCTAATTGAGGTCGCTGCATATACTTTAGGCAATCCACAGTCCAAAAATACATCAATATAATGGATTATTTGGCTTTTTTTACTTAGACGGTATTGTTTATTGTTGTTCTAATGCAAGCTAAAGCCATGATAGACTGAAAGTCTCTCTAAGGAAAGTGACCCGATCTACAGACATTTTGAATGTACCCAACCTATCTGATACTAATGGTGTAATCCACACAATTCTTTGAATATTTCAGATGCATTATTAATACTTTTTGCAGTGCTAGACTGTATTTATTTTATTAATTAAGCCGTGGTATGAACTACACTTGCGAAAATGTTTAAGCAGACATTCCATGCAAAAATTTCGAGTCTTTCTATCATTGTTCTGTTGCAGATATGATATTTTCCAAAAGTATTTTTAAGACTTTCTTTTTAATTATTATCTTTTGAGACTTAAAGAATCTCATAATACAGGACATAGCACGTTTATGTAAGAAATCTTCCCTTTCAAATTTTCTTACAATGTATTCTCTTACCAAACTATTGTAAAGTAATAGTAGAGATTTTTAGCACTACACCGTTCAGCTATTTTGTTTGCACTGTCATCTAAATATTTAGTACTGTTATGGTACAAGTGCAATATAATATCTGGTTTGTAATCTAAACCTTTTCAACCAACTCAATAACATTATCGAAACGTTCAGTTGATAACAGACAACGAAAGTATGTGACTTGAAAAAAGCTAATATGCTCTAATAAATAGGAAGATACGACTCCGAAAAAGTTCTTGGGGTTAAGATACTGGGGTTGTGTAATAAATAATGTCGTTTTATTCATTTTACTTCAGTATCATTTATTGAATATATAGAAAAAATGTTAATCAATTATGTATTGTCCATTGTTATTAACAACATATTGCCATCTTTCAGGCAATTTAGCTATCCCATTTTTATTAAAACTTTCATCCTTATTATCAAAATAAAATTGAATAGCGTTTTTTATATCCTCTATTGAATTAAATATTTTTCCATCTAAATAATTTTGAAGTCCTCTGAACAGATGATAATTAGAGGGTGCCAAATCCGGGAAAAATGATGGATGAGGCAAAACTTCCCATTCTAACTCCTTTAATTTTTCCTGTGTTAATTTTGCAGTATGCGGCTTTGCATTATCATGTTGTAATATAACATCACGTCTATTTATTAAAGCTTGACGTTTTGATTTTAATGCATTATTTAATTTGTCTAATTGGTTAATATAAACTTGAGAAATGATGGTTTGATTTGGTTCAAGTAACTCAAAATAGACAACACCTTTAACATCCCACCAAATGCATAACATTATCTTTTTTATGTAATGGTGTTTTAGCTGTTGGTATTGGTGTTTGCCCTTTGCTCAACCATTGTTT